>JASKGM010037794.1:0-60425 GCA_034509205.1 Ceratonia siliqua
TATATATATATGTATATATATATATATATTTAAGAATATTTAATTTTTCAATTAAATTTAAAATTATTAATTTAAAAAAAATAAATTTAAGAATATTTTAATCATTTTATTTAAAAAATAATAAATATAAATATAAGAATTTTAAATAATTTTATCAAAATAAATATTTATAAAAAATAATTTAAATGTCATTATATTTATTATGCCGTTTAAATAAAATAATTAAAATATTTTTATTTATTAGAAAAATATAAAAATTGTGTTAAAATTGTGTTAGCCTTTCACTTTTCACAAAGTGAAAATATCATACTTTATAATATTGATTTATAGGATTTATTTTATTTTATAGTGCATGACTTAAATAATTTCATAACAATACCTTTATCATAATAAAAAATTAAATCTATATTATTTTAAAATATAATAAATAATTTACTTAATATTAAATTAATTTATTATAATTAAATTAAAAATGACATTAAATTAATGGAGGAATCGAATAAGTAGTCCACAAAATAAGTTAGGGATGAATCAAATTATTTTAAATTATTTTTAATATATTCCTTATAGACTAACATATTATCTTTTATTCGGCCATTATAATTTAACTTACAATCCTCCCAGTTGGTTCACCAAATTTCTGCCGCTCTCTTTCTCAGAAAACTTTTATCAAATTAAGGGCTTACGATCTTACCACCGAAACTTTTATAATTTTTGAATAGGGGATGCTAAATTACATCCCCTCTTTTTTATTTTTTTTTTGGTAGTTTTGATTTATTATATTTTATATTTTTTATCTCAATTTTTTTATTTTTTAATATTAATTAAGTATTTACTATATCATATATTTTTTTAAGAATTTTTTAAAATATTTTTATATTTTTTTAAAATTTTTAAACTTATGAATAAATAGTATCAAAAAATTATGGATAAATAATACAAAGATATAAAAAATTTTTAAAAATATTTAAAACATTTTAAAAAATCCTAAAAAAAATATATAAGATAAAAAATATTTTATTAATTTTAAAAAATAAAAAAATTTTTAAAAAAAACTTAAAAATAAAAAAAACAAAATAAAAAAAACTGGGGGGACGTAGCTTAGTTCCCTTTTTAAATATTAATTAATTATTTTTTATGTTATATATTTTTTAAAAAATTTTTAAATTTTTTTTAAATTTTTTTTACATTTTCATGTACAATTCATTCATATTTTTTTTTTATACAATTTATGCTTGGGTTAAAAATTAAAAAAAAATAAAAATATATAAAATAACAAATAATTACTTAATATAAAAAAAAATTAAGACAACAAATATAAAAAAATTATAAATCGATACTATTCTTAAGCAACAGCCTCATTAGAATCCACCATCAAATTAATATATGAGCCATTACCTTCCATAATTTCTTCACAGGATTGAGGTCAGAAAATTCTTCCTTCCTTTTGCAGGGCATGTTCGTTCCATCAGAGATTCCCAGGAGAAGAAATTTGGTCGTTGAATCTTGTTCGTTCTTCACAAATCACAGTTCCTTCGTTCAGCAATATGCATTGTTAAGAAAATCAGAGTGATAAGTTCAACTGGCCTGGTAACTGGTGTGCTTACAAGAAAATTTAGTGTTCCATAAAATCGGTTAACAATAAAACAAATTATATTTGTTAACTTAATTACATAATTTAATATTTATATAACTTATAAAATAATATTAAAATAATAAAAAAAATTAATTCATAAAATATATTTAAAATATTTATTATTTATTATGATCTATATAATATATAAATTAAAAAAATAAAATATATTGAATTAAAATTCAATTCAACCTTAATTGGATCACTTCATCTGTAACTCTCTCTTTCTATTAATTTAATGACCAATTTAATTTTTAAAACATTCCACCATAAAACTTCAATCTCACCTTTGTATCTTTGAGCACGAGATATAAAAAGAAAAAGAAAAAGTGAGATTTGTGTAGTGGGCAGGGGATGGTGAGAAGAGAAGATAAGGGTGTGGGAAAGTTTAAAAGAAAACGAGGAATACGTGAAAGAGAAAGAAGATATTTAGAAGGAGATAAAAATGAAATGGGGCTCACATAAGAATTAAAAAATAAATAAAGAGAGAGAAAAGGTTGAGATAGGTGTGATTGGGAAATTTGTTTGGTTATAATTTAATTATATATTTTATTTAAATTTTAATAAATAATTATATAAATATTAAACTTATAAAATATTTCATTATATTATGAAGTTATTTTTAGGTTTAATAATTATAATGATTTTTTCTTATGATATCTTCTCTGATTAATAATATTTTAATATTAAAATACAAATAAAATTAATTATTTTAAATTATTATATATAATTTTAGCATTATCTGAATTTTAGATTAAAAATTAATTAAAAATTATTTACTATATATTTTTTTATTTTTTAAAAACTATTATTTTGTACACATAAAACATAAATAATTACAAGTTACATTTTTATTCACCAAATAAAAATAAAAATAATTAATTTACTTATACATAATAAAAAAATTAAAAATTTGACATTAAAATCAATTAATATTTAGTATTAGAAAAATATCAAGTTAAATTAATATTTTTAAACATTAAAAAAAACTAGATTGATTGACACCAAAGACACTAAATTAATAATATTATTAACTGAGTATGTTATATGAATGTCAGAGTATTTAGTTATTTACTATTTTTGTTCTCTAGTTCTATTTTTTTTACAAAGCTGTTTCATTTCATTTACCATCTTAATATTTTTTTCATACGTTAAATTAAATAAATAAGGCTACATATGGGCTAAAGAAGAGCAAACTTGCTAACAACGCAAAGCCATAACTATAAAAGCCCATGGAGAGTTGTGGACTTGAAAAAGGGTTCTTGACTCCACGACGTCGACGCCTTCTCCTCGAAGCTCAGCAGTCATGGAAGAACCCCAGCCTCTTCCTCAGGCTCAGCCTCACAGCAAAGATTGCAGAAACACCCGAATCATGGCAAAGCTCAAAGACTCTCTCTTGTCTCAGGTTGCCACAATCAATCACACCCTCATCGAGCAACGCATTCAAGAGCTTTTCAACTCCTTCAACACCCCCACTCACCCTCCATATGCCTTGGTAACTTTCACTTTTTATCCAATTTAAGAGCTCTTGTGGGTATTTTTGTTGTTCTGGAATCGAATTAGATAATCTGAAATTGAATTTATTCGATCGATATTTTGCATTTTCTTTTTTCTTGGTTTATTTCTTTGTTTACGTGATTTCTCTCTGGTTGGGTGTATAGATGATACGGAGGGCAGTAATGGAGTTGAATGAGGAAACCGGGTCGACTGAGGAGGCAATCTCGGAGTTCATTCAAAAAGAGTATAAGGATTTGCCTTGGGCCCATATGAGGATTCTTGGTCTTCATTTGAGAAAACTTTGCGAGGCTGAGGAGCTTTTATGCACAGGGAGTGGGAGATATATGCTTATAGAAGAGACCGGATGGAGGGGGAGCAAAAGGAGGAAGAGGAGCAAAAGGGGAAGAAAGCAAAGAAAAGGAGAGAGAAATAAGACACTGGAAAATAGTGAAGGTATTGAGAGAGGTAATGGGTTACACGAGCAGGAAAATAAAGAACAAAATCAATTGTCTGAGTTACATGGTAATAGGACTAATGAACCAAGTAGGATGGTAGAAAGAGAAGATGAGGGGATTGAAGAACGGGGGGAAGCACATCAACAGTCAATTGAAAGGGTTGAGGAGAAGGGAAAATCTGAAAATGGGCTACTTGGGATGATTAAGGAATGCCATGGACCGGTGGCTCAAGCAAAAAGTCAAGCAGAAAAACCACAAAATGGAAGTATGGAAGAACGAATTCAGGTACTGTAGTGTTGCAGTAATGTTTGGAATTTGATTTCATAGTAATCCCTCATGTTCTGCTGCTATCAGTAAATATATTTGAATTTCTTTGCATATGAACATTTGATTGGTTACAAAGAGTTCTATTACCTTATTTATGGTTATCCTTATAGTATTTTTTTGGTTAGTCTATCTTCAAGTATTTGAGTAAGCTAATCTTCTAAAAAGGAGTAGAAATATGTAAAAGTACATAGACAGACAACAAAATCTCTGAAATATAATAAGAACCCTTAATTAAGGCATGCGATTAACCTACTATTTAGCTAACCAGATTTTTGCAAGCTTAACTTTCTCAGTATAAAAACCATTTGATTTCCACCCATTTTTACTAAATTGTCCTCTCTTACATGCAAACTTTATGATTATGTACTTATATCTACTATATTGTCTAGTTACAGATCACTAAATTCGGAGTGTGCCTTAGGGTTATGAACTTTCTATTTGGAATGATCAAGCACTTACGGTTATTATCTGAATGAACTTGTTATCCCTGACTTGTTTCATGTTAAATGTTTTTGGCCCTTGATAGTATAAAGGTTGTAGATGAATATTCCTTCTGTTTTTCCCGTTGTAGATGGATATTCTACATTTATTAGTGTATAGCATTTTCAATTTCTGTGCATCAAAGTACATGTTATTATGTCATTTTAGTTGGTCAAATGCTTTAACTTGTTCTAATTTCTTTCAATTTGTATTGCCATGTTATTCTTTTTTCTTACTATTTTTTAAAAAGGTCAAATAAATTTTTTTTCGGAAGGTTCTACTTTTGTCATCCCTTTTATTATTACTGGTTGAAATATGTTCTTACTTTTGAGATGTTGTAGGAGGTAATTATGGAATTGAATGACAGAAGTGGCTCAAGTGAAATTATGAATGCAGAACCTCATCAGGCAAAAGCACAGCAGGATATAGTAATCGAGAAACACAATTTATTATGTGAAAATCAAACTAAGGCTATTCTAGAACGGAATTATGAAGCAGTGACAGAAAATCAAACACTTACACAACAAATTGAGGACGCAACTGAGATATCAAGATTCTGTTCAAATGAAAGAAGTAGTTGTGAAAATTTGAGTGCTTCACATGGTGGTTCTACTATTCTGGTAATTCCAAAGGAGAAATATCAGATTTTGGATCAACAAGAAGAACAAAAGCAGAATGAGACTCCTTCCCTACAGCAGAAATTCTCTGATGCCTGTGAATTGCTTGTGGACCAGGATGAACCCATGTTACATATAGAGACAATATATTCATCCTATCCAACAACATCAGACGTTCCTGTTCCTGTTTCAGAAGAGTCCCGAGCGCACATACCATCAGCAGGGATAGAATTATCAGTGACACAATTGCAATTGCAAATGTCAAGGCGTGGACCTTCAGAAACTGATTTATTTGCAACATCCAAAATGCCGGCTTCATTATCTCCTATGAATGTTCCTGAGCAACAGCATTGGATACAAGATAGTCCTAAAGGAAGGCTAGATGAGAACACAACTTTTGGGAATCCTGAGCAGTACACACCAAAACCTCAATGCAGGGGGAGGCAGCCTAAGCCAAAACCTGTTGCAGACTGCCCAGTGGAGTCATTGTTGCCCTCAGATGATGGCAATCTTAATGAGCACAAGCTAAATAATTACAAAATTGAGAAGCAGCAGCAGTCACAATCACGAGGTCGAGGTAGAGGCCGAGGCCGAGGTCGAGGTAGAGGTAGAGGTCGAGGTCGAGGTCGGCTTCCTAAGCTAGATAGAAATCCACACCAACACAAGGAGCAGTTACAGCTAGAAGACCAAGCTCATGGTCTAGTGAGCTCTCCTAACTCTGAACCAAAAGAAACAATGCATTCATCCCAGCCAGCACTGAGCCTTCCTGTTATTGTAACTCTCAATCACCAGCAGCAGTTGGTGGATACACTTTCTGAGGGGACCCCACGGTGCATACCATCAACAGGAATAGAATTGTCACCAATACAGGTGCAACTGCAAATGTCATGGCACAGACTTATAGACAGTGATTTTGGTACAACTACCAAAATGGCAGATTCATTATCTTCTGCAAATGTTCATGAGCACAAGCAACCACAGCTTTGGCTTCAAGGAAGTCCTAATCAGAGGCTAGATGAGAACTCAACTTTTGGAGATCCTGAGCGGAAACCACCTAGTCTGAAGCCATATGCAGTGCCCTCAGGTGGTAGCACTTTTATCGAACAAACACCAAATAATTATAAAATTGATAAGCAACGGAAGTTGCAAAAACGAGGTCGAGGTAGAGGTCGGGGGAGGCCTCCTAAGCTAGATAGAAATGCACGCAGATGCAAGGAGCAGTTACAGCTACAGGACCAAGGCCAAAGTCTCATGAACTCTCCTAATTCAGAGCCAAAAGAAACAATTCATTCTCGCCAGCCAACAGATCCGGACCTTCCTGTTAGTCTAACTCTCAATTCTCACCAGCAGTTGGTGGTTCCTGTATTAGAAGAGTCCACACAGTGCATACCATTATCTTCAGTGAATGTTTATGACAAGCCACAACAGCATAGGAATAAAGGAGGTCCTAAACGAAAGTTAGATGAGAAAACCGCTTTTGGGGATCTTGAGCAGCAGCCACCAAAGTGTCGACGCAGAGGGAGACCTCCTAATCCAAAGCCAGTTGCAGAGTACCCAGAGGTGTCGCTGTTGCCCTCAGATGATAGCATTCTTAATGGGCAAAAGCCAAATATCTACAATATTGTGAAGCAGAGGCAGTTGCAACCAACAGGTCAAGGTAGAAGTCGGGGGAGGTTTCCTAGATTAAAGCATAATTTAAACCATTGTGAGGAGTTATGTCCACAAGACCAAGGTAAGGTGCGCTCTTCAAATTTGCCTGATGATAACCAAAGCTGGGAACAGGAGCAGTTGCAACTACAAAGTCGAGCAGCAGTTGATGGAAGCTGTCAAAAGCAGCAGTTGCTGCCACAAGGTAGCAGTCAAGGTCGGGGCAGACCTCCTAAAGAAAACAAAAGCCAGTGGCAGCAGTTGACATTTCAAGGTCTGGGTGGTTCTCCTAAACCAATGTCTGATGCACACCAAAGCCACCAGCAGCTACAGCCACAACCATGTCGAGGTCAAGGTAGACGCCTGCTGAGGCCCCTCCTAAACAAAAGGCCAGAAGTGAAACAGAGCTACCAGCAGCTGCTGTTACAACCATCTCCAGGACCAGTTCAACGTCGAGGCAGGCCTCCTAAACCAAAACCAGAAGCAAGTTAACCGGGTCTCTGTGCATGTGTTTGAAAGGGAACAAAAATGTTATTTATGATACTAGTCTGGCTGGACAAGCTCGAAATTCCAGATACTCCAAATTTTATTAGTACGGCTAGTTTTATGTTTATGATTTATCGGAATTCTGAGCCTAAAATTTTCCTAGTTTTGATAATTGGTCAGTAGTATACTAAGTTTCATTCAGTTGCTACATATTTTATTGAGTTGGAGCGCATACCTATTGTGTTGGGTGCTCAATTCTTGAAGTATGGCTATTTCAAGAGTAAGCTTTTGATTTTTTTGATTTTTAATTTTTCTTATAATTTTTATTTTAAGAAATAATTTAAAAGAATTAAAAAAATCAAAAAGTAAAAAATAAATCAATTTTTTTTAAAGCAAAAGTATTCAAAAATATATCAAAAAAATTCTTTTTATTTTTTTAAAATTATTTTTAAAATAAAAGCTATAAAAAATTAAAAATAAAAAAATACCAAAATAAAAAAATAAAAGCAACTCTTTGAAGGAATCATTCTTCGAAAATAGCATAGAAGCCACCAATGTGTTGACATAAGTCCCAATATGCACGTAAACACAAGGCCATTTTTATTCGGAGTATTTAGTGTCTGATTGTTTTTGTTTTTAAAAATAATTTTTTTTTTTTTGGTTATGTGAGAACAAAAAAATTTATTTGGGTAACTATTTTCATCAGTTGTTTTTAAAAACATTTTTTGAAAACAGTAATTAAAAAATAAAAAAATAAAAATAATTTTTTTTGTGTTTTGACTTGTTTTTGTCATTTGTTTTTAAAAAAACATTGATAAAAAATATTTTTACCCAAACAAATTTTTTGTTTTTTTATTCTATAAAATTATTTTTTAAATTTTTTTTAAAAATTATTTTAAAAAATAATAAAACAAAAACTATTCTAAACAGTCCCTTATATTTTAGAGTAGTTTTTTATTTTTTTATATTAAGAAATAAATTAAAATAATTTAAAAAATACAAAAATTAAAGATTTTTTATTTTTTACTTTATTTTTTGAATTATTTTTTAATATTTGTATTATGAAAATTTTAAAAAATTTTTCTCTTTTATAACTTATTTTTTGAAATAAAAATTATAAAAAATAAAAAAATAAAAAAACCGATTATGAAGTATAAAGAAAGAAATGCCTAAACATAATTGTTTCAATTTTTTGTGTCTTCTTATATATTTTTTAATTTAAAAAAATAATTTCAACATATTTTGTTAACAATATATGCAATTAGTTATAATTAGTTATACATTTATAAAATAAATATTAATTATTAAATTATAAAAACATTAAAAAATAGAGATTCTGATCCGCACAAAATTAGTTGTCCTAACTCTGGTATTTGTCTACATGCCAGTATCCGTTTAATTCCTACAATTACTGCTAAATTTACCGTCAGCCATGCCAAGTCCAATAGCATCTAAATTTCCGAACCCACAGGCCACGGACAAAATCTAAAGCAGAGTTTAGACTGAGCTCGCGGGTACGCCGGGAGCAAATCCGGGCGGCGCTTCCCATTCCACGTCACCATTGATATCCAGTCAGCAACATCGTCTCCTTCCCAATGGCATCTCTGGCAACGAGAAACAAGATGCTGCTGAGGATTACTATTCATTCATCACAGCTTGAAACAATTCTGGAGTCCCCTAAAAAAGTGCAATTACGAGATGTAAAAAGGCAAGTCAGTCTCTTTGACTCTTTCTATGTGCGTGAGCAGAAGATAAAGATAAGACCCGCAATTTGAGGCTTGTTGCTGAAAAAGTATGTTCTTTTCTTGAATTAATCCCACGTGATATATTACCTATTTGGGCCATCCTCTTGTATTTGTCTTATATAGTTTTACTTGATTGAATTAATCCTACATAATATCTTACCATATTTGGACCATCCTGTTGTATCTGTTTTATATAGTATTAACTTCCCAAAATTTGAGGAACTTTAAGCGTGATTGCTCATGATAGTAGTTTCATTGACAAGTTCAAAATTTAAGGGGTGTCTTTTATATATTACTACTATATAAGTTTTTTGTCTTGATCCATTTCTATACTTCTGTGGATTATCTGCGCACGTCTGAGTCTGGAACGAACTGTCTTCTGGGTTTGACTGGTTGCAGAGTAAAAAAGAGGTTTTTAGATTTCTTCTTTGAATATAAATTATTTTTGTGATGTTCTTGTCATTTCTTTATTCTTATTTGGTTCTTGATCTTGCATATATCTTCAGTGAATTCTTTGCTTCTATGGATGACTCTTAGATTTCCTTCAGTGATTCTGCTTGGCATTGATAAGCTTAAAATCTTCCTTGCTTCGCAGAATTCAGAACAGCCTCCGAATAATCAAAGCTAAATAATAGCTACATATACTTCTCAAAGTCTAATTTGGCATTTTATGCTTTGCAAGAAACAATTTGGCTGCTAGAGTCTTGGGTTGGCTTATTTTACAATTATTAGGCTGTCTGGATCTTTGATGAGCACTTTTCTCTTTAGGTTTTATGTGCCATCTTGTGTCATTTAGTTTTTTTTTAGAAAAAAAAAATTAGAATGAGGATTGACACTCCAATGACATGGTTTAACTATCTTCAAATAATTCTTTTATTTCGAACTTACAAATCCTTACCAACAATTCCTTCTTGTACTTTCATCAACTTTATCTTATGCCAAGTCAGTTCATATTTTAAATAGTGCTCTGGACTCTTGGTTGTATTCTCATCAAGAACAGTTCTTCCCACCCATATAATTTATATATTATAATATTTTTATAATATAAATATTATAATTATAATATAATAAATTAATATAATTGTGACTAGCATTTGCTGCTGCAGAATAAACCAATTAAAAAATGGAATAAGATATTACTGTGCTTTCAGCAAATCTGAAGAGAAGCTAATGTAAAAGGATGTTGAACGTGGAAATAAATTCTTGTTGACCTTTGAGAGTTGAGTGCATATTTTGGGTGATTTTTTGTACTGTCCTTTAATTACTAGTTTATTTGGGTGTCTATCGCTATCCTTTATGATATAGTAAAATGTATGGAAATGGATCTGGTCATGTTAGTAAAATCATGGCCATCCATTCACTTTTGGACGGTCACGATAGGTGATTTTGTTTTGTTTATAAGTAAAAATAATTAAATTTTGTTTAAATGTAAATGAAATAAATACATATTGTGGCTGTCCAAAGTGAATAGACGGGCACGATACTAATATGACTGGTTAACACGACCATATCCGGATCCAAAATGTATAGTATCACTTGTTTACTTCAGAAGGTTGAGTTTCATATCAATTTTCATTCTCAGGACATAATATTAGGCACATTTACTAACCTTCTAGAATAATGAAAACTCTACTGAATATCAGCAATGAGACCTGTATGCAGATGAATGTAGAAAGCTATCTGCATGAAATTAAATTAAGATCATTGAATTGCATCTCTGATCATTTGGGAAGGTTTCGGCGTGGATCTTTTTTTAACAGTTTTTTCAATCATGATCGTTCATTAACTTTTGAACAGTCACAATTAAAATGCAAGCAAAGTACGCATACTTTGCCAAACACTGAAATTTAATACGTAGGAAATTTTCATTTACTGAAATCCTTATTTTATATCAAAACTTTATACTCAAGTATACACATCTTATGTGGGTTTCTTTCTTCCAAATTTTGGAATTATCTTGCTTGTTGCTTTTTCTTTTTTAAGGTTTTCTACTAATGGTTTGATTTAACTTAGGCTATGGTTGATAAAGAATTTTTCAATGCCTATGGGGAGGCACATCAATATGAAATTCAAGAAGTGGTTGGCAAGGGCAGCTATGGTGTTGTTGCAGCTGCAGTTGATACCTACAGTGGAAAGAGGGTAGCTATCAAGAAGTTGAAGAATGTCTTTGAGCATGTTTCTGATGCCACACGCATTCTACGAGAAATAAAGCTCCTTCGGCTGCTCCGACATCCAGATATTGTAGAAATAAAGCATATATTGCTGCCTCCATGTCAAAGAGATTTTGAAGACATCTATGTGGTATTTGAGTTGATGGAATGTGATCTACATGATGTTATTGAAGCAAACAATGATCTCACTCCTGGACATTACCAAATCTTTTTGTTCCAGCTTCTACGAGGTCTAAAATACATGCATTCAGGTTTGACATCTTGCCATAATGTACTCAAATGAAATTTTCCTTAAATTTACTACCAGAGATCTAATACTTCTTTCCACTTATGCAGCAAATGTCTTCCATCGAGACTTGAAACCCAAAAATATTCTTGCTAATGCAGACTGCAAGCTAAAGATATGTGATTTAGGGCTTGCTCGTGCGTCATTTGGTGATGCCCCATCTGCCATTTTTTGGACAGTATGTGCTCTTATCATACAATGGTTGCTTCCTTATACCACTTTATAGGCCCATTTAAGGATTATTATCTGGCTTTTGATACCATGATATTTGGACTACAAATGTCACAACACTGCCTACTGGTTTTTAAAGTCCCCAAATACTTTTGATAGTACCTAAGGGATCCTTTCTACCTGATTAATTTTCAAAATTTTTCCTTTCTGTATAGTCTGCTAAGTATTAATTTTTTTTTCCTCCATTTTAGACATTGAAAGCTACTTATCATAATTTTTGGAAAGCCCTTTATCAAAGGGATTCTGCTGTTTGCAGCAACTTCTACTCGAGTTTTAGTTTTACCAAAATGTATATGTGGCAGCTTTTTCATAGCACTTGCAGCATGGCATATTTTGACAAGTCTCGGCATTCCTAAAACAAATTTTAGTCTAAAATATGTTGCTTTATATATCTATCCTTAATTTATAGCATAGTTTAGAGTTAATTCTGAAGGGCATATGAAATTGATAACTATATTTTACATTTCTCAAGGATTATGTGGCAACTCGATGGTACCGTGCTCCTGAACTATGTGGCTCTTTTCTCTCCAAGGTGACTGAAATTTATATGATTTTATCTACAGCATTCTTTTTGTTACATGAATGACTTGCAAACGTATTTGACATTTTGATTCTTAACTCTTTCAGCACTTCTGTCAGTTTATGCATGTTCTGAAGTTTATTTAATATTTACTGACCACGGCCCAATGTATTGGTAGTAGTAAGAGTGCTCTAGTTGTAGTAGTATTAAGAGTGCGGTGGTTGTATGAGGACGAGGAGGAGTAGTAATAGAAGTGCTGGCTAGCTGCTTAACCTCTAGTGGTAGTAGCATTAGTGTATTATTTGTTTGATGGTAGAACTTCATTTGGTGTAAATATAATACTAGTTTTCATAATGGAATAACTTATCATGTTATTATTCATATAAAATCATATTTTTTAAAAAGCATATTATTTAGTCTAGTGTCCTTGTCCTGTGTGAGTGTGTGCTTCTTTGCCATAAGTTAACAATTATTACAGTTGAAATGATTTTTATCTGGTCAAAATGGTACGAAAAGAATCAAATTTTATATTACTTTTTTGACATACCATTTCATTGCTTCTGAGGTGAACTTAAGTTGGCGAAGTCCAGGTGAAAGCAAGAAAGCTTTGCATTCTTAGAAAAATGTATCTTTGCAAATCATGTATGATTTTCCTCAATTTTATTCTATTACGTTTTGTAGTTTTGGCTCAAATAAAATAATAATATGAAATTATACGTTTCTTGCTCTTGTTTTTGAGAGTTACCATATGTCCTAAAAACTGTGCTTAACTGTTTCCTATGCAGTATACCCCTGCTATAGATATCTGGAGCATAGGATGTATTTTTGCAGAAATGATAACTGGGAAACCTTTATTTCCTGGAAAGAATGTGGGGCATCAATTGGATATCATAACTGACTTGCTTGGAACTCCTCCTGTTGAATCCATTGATAAGGTTTGTTACTTTTACTACCAATTTTTTGTTCCAGTCTAAAGAAAAGTTACAGTACTTTCGTAGTGGTTGTCCTGCAGATGACCTCTACAACCGAGTCATAATTATATATTCTGATCATTTGGCTTTTTTTTTAATAATTAATGCAGATTCAAAATGAAAAGGCTAGAAAATATTTAAATAACATGGGGAGAAAACCATCCATTCCTTTCTCAGAAAAATTCCCTCATGCGGACCCAATGGCTCTTTGTTTACTTGAACGCTTGCTTGCGTTTGATCCTAATCAGCGTCCATCTGCTGAAGAGGTAAGATTCAGTACACTCACTTGTTTTATTAATTTTCTTTCCATCATTGAATGAGAATTACAATCTGGTTGATCTGAAACACATGTAGTTCAACTTCTGATATTTAATTTCTTTATCACAGGCATTAGCTGATCCCTATTTTTACGGATTAGCAAATTTGGCTGGTGAAACATCCATGAAACCAATTTCAATGTCTGAGTTTGAGTTTGAAAGAAGAAAATTGACCAAAGATGATGTAAGAGAACTAATTTATAGAGAGGTATAAACCAAATCACGATGCTTGTTATTGTCATGAAGTTGAATATTTTATTCCTTCTTACCATTCCATTTTACATGTCTAATTCGTTTCTATATTGGGTAAACAAGATTTTAGAATATCATCCAGAGATGCTGCAGGAGTACCTTCGAGGTGCAGAAAAGACTAGCTTTATGTATCCCAGGTCAGGCATCATAACATTAGTGTTTTTGATGTTATTAATAACTATGGACTTTACAAAGAGGAAAAATAATGCTTTACTGTGACTTGATCTCAAAGGGAAGTAGAATGCTTTCTTTAATTCACACCTAAAACTGTGAGTCCTCCAAAGTCCGTAAGTTCAGAATACTACTCTGTCTAATCCGACTCAAAGATCCACCAAGTTCAACTAATTTGGGATATTGTTTGTTTTGATTCATTTATTTATTTTTATATACATATCCATCACGGAGTGGAATTACTCTGAATTGCTCATTTCCACATTGAATGCTATAAGTTTCTAAGATCCAAACCCCAGAGTGTATAGCATTATTGACTCAAAAAGCTTTCTTCCTACTGATAGAACAGCATCTCTTTGGATCAGAGGGTGTGATGAGTGCTATGCGTCTCCATTGGTAGAAATAATAAATAAAACCAAGAGAAATGAAATCTGGAGAGGGTTCAAGTTACAGCATTCACTAGCAATCGTGAAAATTTTCTCCTCCCTTTACCTAAATCCATGATATGAGTCATTATTCTTGTGATGCTCAAAAGCATCAATAAATACTGCCTAAATACAATAATTCTGTCCTCAGAAGGTGATTGATGGTTTTCTCTTTGGACCTTGGAACTTTTACGGGAACCTCTGTGTTGGTGTGCTGGTGATTGCCAGTGTTTTCAGTAGAAAGGGAGAATTAAATATATGCTCTCATTTAGCAACTATTCTGTCCTTAACAATCAGGGGCAAGAAGGATAATTCCTAGCATTAAGTTTTTTTAAGGTTGATCAAACTTGTAATTGTCTCTTCTAAGGGTAGTTATTCTTCCATACAAAAATTGCACACACTATGCCGTGACTTTTCTGTTTCTTTATATGATTTTCTGATAAAAATCATTGATCACATGACTGACTTGAACATGGCATTAACCCAGTGGACTTGATGGCGTCAAGCAACAATTTGCTGATATTGAGGAAAACGATGGCAGAGATGAAAGAAGCACACCGCTACGAAGGAAATATACCTCATTGCCCAAGTAATATATTGACTATATTATTGAGATTAGCTAGTGGCTATGCTTTTTGGTTTTCCTGTCTCTCCCCAATTGATCAGCCTGCTCTCTAAACAGGGAGAGGGTCTATGAAGCTGAGGAAGAGGCAACTGACAGAAAGAATTCATCTAACAAGAGGAATACAGCTTCTGTCATACGTGCAAGCCTTCAGAGTCCTCCAAGATCCCCAAGGGTAAAAAAACTGGGAGATGCTTGCAGAAATTCATGCAGAACGGCTCTTACAAATAAGCTGGTAAAGAGTGCTACTATAAGTGCTTCTATGTGTGTGGCTGTTATGGAACAAAAACCATGAGGTAAGTTTTCTGTTTATAAAAAGGGTACTTCTTAGTTTTGTATGAGTAAATTACATTTACCTCCTTTGAGGTTTTCAAAACATTCATTCACACTCTTTCAGCATTAACTTGGATTTTTTGGTGATTTGTGCCACATTGAATTAGGCTATTGAAAGTTTTTAGGAGGAAAAGTGCATCAATGTCAAGAGAATATAAGTTCTGTTAACAATTATGTTAATAGAGGGGATGTTTCTAAATTGAAATTAGAGACTGAGTGTATGTTTCGAAAACCTTAGGAAGGGCTAATGTAATTTACTAATTTGTATAGTGCTGCTTTCTTTTGCAGGCTTGCATTTATATTTTGGTTACTCAATGTATGTGCCACACAATACATTAACATTTGAGCCTTCTGTTTTCCTGCACAGGTAGAAACGATTGCAGATTTAAATGAAGATGGGCTATTACATTTGATTAGATAATTAACTAGGGGAATTGCTTTGTTTTTCTATGCAAGTCCCTCAACACCCACCTACATGGTGAAGAATAGCTGGTTGTAGAAGTGATATCAAAAGAGATATATTGGTTTAGTTGTGTACAGTTTTAAGGTTTCTGTTTTAGTAATGACTACCAGTATTCTGCATCAAATGTCTCCTCACTGTTGCTGTATATCGTATGGATTCCTATAATGATTCAATAGAAAAGTGAACTCTGATTAAAGAAAATTAAGTGAAATTATCATTATCAACAGTTATTTGATGGTAAAATGAGGCTCTTGCCATTTCTGCTTGTGCTACCTCTCCTTTCTGCGCTACCTCTCCTTTCTGCAAGATGATTAGAATTAAGTGGTGTAACTAGAAGGGTATTTCATGGATGCATGAAGCGCATCATACAATATTAATTACGTCAAACGTTCTCAAATCTCAATGCTCTGCTAATTTTCTTTTGTTTAATTCAGTTAACAATTTCTTATGTATTTACATTTACTTTTATACTGAAATTAAGTAAAAAAAGTTTTGAAATAAGAAAAATAAAAAAGGAATGAACGATTGTCCGGATAGTAAAAACTTTTGAAATAAGAAAAAGAAAACATGGAATGAACAATTATCTCCATAATAAAAGCAGACTCAATTATGGGCCAAGCTTGGAGTTTTAATTTTGATTTTCAATGAAATATGTTTTGTACATTTCATTTTCTTACACCTTTTTAATATCTCTATTCTTAACTATTAATATATTATAAAATAATCATAATCATAAATGATAGATAATATTAAAATAATACATGTAAAAGAAAGTATAAAAGTAGAGTAAAAAAAAAAAAAATACAAATAACATTACTCTTTTCAATTAGGTAATTTAAAAATTTACAAAATTCAAGTCCACAGCCCCACCTATGATAAATTCTAATGAAAAGTCATAAGATAGATATGCATAGATTCCCTTTCAGCACATAGATTGCAGAACATTGTCCTTCATAGTGAAATCCCTACACGGAACTGTTACTATACAAGTTTAGTTTTAGTTACATTTACCATAACACAATAATATAGAATATGGGTGACATCAATATGGCATTCTTAAGATTGTCTATACTTTGGATTTGCCTACATTATCATGTATTTGACAAAAAAAGTAGGTTCTGCTCAGTCTCAGACTATGAGTAGTGTAGCTTGTTTAACCAGAGTCTGAAGAGATTGAGACTTTACTAGGCAATTGTATGGTCTCAAAAAAGAAAACCACACATTTATTAACCTACCAAGGGAAAAAAGAAATATGCAGTATTTACAGTATTTCTTATTCAATACAAGAAGGTTCAATAAAAAGCAGTTTAAAACTCAAGCAATTGAACCTCATTCTCAATTGGGTTTAAGTGATAGCTAGCCACTTCGTCATGTGTCTTCATATACATCTACCTCACTAGCTAGCCACTCCCATCAAGCTGTCCAAGAGAAAGGAGGTGTGCCATATATTGCTGCAAGAAGTGAAACAAAACCCATAGTTCAAAAAGAAAATAGTTGCATAACATCAAACATTTTATTCTAAAGTAGGTGCAACTAACGCACTAGACTTTCCAAACCTCACATCACCTACATGCTTTAAGGAAAGGGGGAAACAAACTTCTGAACTTATTTCAAGCGTCATTGAAAGGCGAAAGATAAACTTCTAATCATAACTGGTTCCATAAACACTTTCTCCTAAACATTCACCATAGTAATTAAATTTTGGCGTTGTCTATACACAATATAAAACTATTTTTGGTTGACATGAGAAAAACAACAAAATTATGTCTAGAAACCAGATATACCCCCATCTTAAGTATGACATTAAGTTCATAACAATGTTGCTTAAGTTTGAAAATCCATCAATTACCAAGGAAAAAGTTCAAAAACTTCTCTAATACCAAAAGCATCCTTTTAGAAACCAGCTTGCTTTACTCATATTCAGACAAACTTTTCTTATCACAAACCTCTCAATGTTATTCCAGAGGAGGCCACAGGTTTTCACTCAAGTTGTTGTACTCTCTACCATGGAGAGTGCGGAAGAAAACTCCTTTCAACTGTTTCCTCCACATTTTTATCACATGGGCAAATCAACAACAGTAATCCTGGAACTCACTAAGAATTTTAATCATTACAGAATAGTTAAGCATTTACACAGAATTAAAGAAAAATATCGTACATCCTTTAGCATTTTATTTGCTTATACTTTAATGAGAAGCGATATAAAAAATTGAAAGCATCACTTCAAATCATTATGAGATTGGCATAGAACTAGGATTTACCAATCAATGCCCTTTTATTTAACAGAAATAAAAAATAATAACTTTATTACGCAAAATAACACAAATATCATAAAAATAAATGAGATAAAATCTTTAATTAACTTTTATTTTTAGGATACTTGTGTCATTTTGTATAAAATTATTATTTTTATGTTTCTATCAAGTTTTTTTAATTACATAACTAACTTATGTTAACTAAAATCGTTAATTTTAACACTTAGTTAAAGAGGTAATTTGACTAAATTGTGATAGTTTAGTATGCAATGTGTTACAATTAATAAATTAAGGAGTAATTGCAATGACAATTAAAAATTAAGGTGAAAAAATGCAAAATCTCCAAAAGAATAAATATATAAAGAATTCCAACATAAAGGGCGGGGAAAGAGGAATTAGAAACAAACACGGGCATTGTAAAACTTACTGCATGGTATGCATATGGCGACTTCCCTTGACGCTCAAAGTGTTTTGCCATGATGCAGAACTCAATTGGACCCCACTCTTCAGTGTCAAAGCAGTTGCCGAGTGCGGCTTTGTATAACTAACAGATACAATACACTATTATAATAATTTTAAGACTAAAATAATATCAGCCAAATATATGCACTTTCCAAGTTATAGCAAGGCAAAGACCTTGGCGGTGTCTGTTAGAAGCTCAGTTCCAGCCGGGTAGGATGCATAGAACTGATCAGCTCTAGAGTAACCAGCCCTAGTTCTGCAACACCAAAAACATAAACCAACAAAGTAGTGATTAACATGAGAACCAATCTCAAACAAATTCCAGCATCAGTAATAAGGTTTCAACAGTATTTGACCCACGTATTGCTAGTATAAGCATAATTCAAAACCGCCACAAAGCAGTAGAACCCAGTATAAGACACCAATCTACGGAACTTCTGAATCTTCAATATCTCCATGAATCCATCGTAGAGCCTCATTGATAACGTTTAGAAGTTACCCTGAAAACCAAAGAGAGAAAACAGTCAGCAAGACCCATCACCAAACACATGGTGTGCACAACTATCCAATTCAATCATCGATTTTACATTCCTGGCCATCCGCAACTCCAATAAAAGCTCCAGGGAAAATATTACCATCTATCAAAGACGTATTAACCAAACATCTTAATATGCGAACATTTGGGAAGAAGGCACGTTGAAAACAGTAGGGAAAAAAGATGAGGAATCAAATTCAATTCGTGTCTTCGAAAAAACTCAATGGGTATTTATCAAGTCCCAATTTTCAGGAAAAAAATTAAAATCTGAAAAAAGAGAAAAGAAAAAGAAAGCCCGTCTGAAACTAACCGAAAACCAAAAAGGAAGAACGCAGTATCACGTACTACAATCACCAATCATGTAAGATGAAAAGAAGAGCAAAATCGTATACCTGTCTAAGGCTCTTAGCAAAAGAGCGACCTTTGCATTCAGCAATTTTTGAATATATGCGGTCCCAGATTTGTCAAACAGTCACACAAGACACAATGTAATATCCAGCAACGAAAAGACAACGTAAAAGGTTGTTGTCTTGCGGCTGATAGAACTACTCTCTTGAGAAGTGCAATTGGAAGCGAGAGGGAAGAGCGCGAATTGCAGTGAAGATTACGAATTTGGGGATGGCAATGGGCAAATGGATTTATAGAACATGTAAGGCGCTGTTTGAACGTGTTTGATGTCTTTTAAAATAATTTTTGAAAATAATTTTACATAAACAAAAAAATAAAAAATTTATTTGAATAAAAATATTTTCTATCAGTTATTTTTTGTATTTTTTAAAAAATAGATAAAAAATAAGCAAAACTATAAAAAAAATTTTATTTTTTTGTTTTCTAATTACTATTTTTGGAAAACAGTTTTTAAAAACAAATTATGAAAACAGTTACTCAAACGAGTTTTTTTGTTCTCGTAGAACAAAAAAATAAAAAAATAGTTTTTAAAAATAAAACCAAACAAGGCCTAAGATTTTTAATTGATACTACAGTAAATAATACTCAACACCAATTAAAATTTGAATATTCATAAAATATTACATAAAAATTTAATGTACCAAATAATAAAGGGGTTTACTCCTCTCTCGTTGGGATGGTAGGTCATAATACTGGTAACTATTTATTTTCTTTTTTTTTTCAATTGTACATTATTTTTTAAAATTGCTCATCTTTCTAAATTGCAGAATCGTATTCTTCAAATTGCAAAATGTTCCTCTTTCCACTCGTCCTAATCTCCATCTTCATCTCGTCTTTCCTACGTCTCCATCTCTTTCTTGTCTCTTTTAGAGGTCTTCATATCATCTTTACCGCCCACTGAGCATTCCGAATATTGAGTATGTTTCCTCTCCAGCCACCATCGAAGATGTGCTTTGACAACGGCTACCTCGTTCATCTCAGTAGTAAAGGTAGTGATGATCTTAGGAAGATATAAAAATGGATGAGATTCTTGGGGATAGTTGTTTACAAGATAAACATTACAAAATCCGTTAGTGGTGACATAAAGGAAAAAAGTAGCCAAACTGGTTCAGTGGATACACCTCTGCCTCCTTTCAATCCTCAAGACAAGACATTAAAACCATACCAACAATTCATATTTATCAAATCTAATTCTTATTTCCAAACAGATCAGGTGCACATTGAGTCAGTTCCAAATTATCTCTTGTCTAGGTTACACAACAGTTAAGGTCTACATTAGGCCAGTTTTGAATTATTTCCTTCATAATTGAATTAAGTTTTGAGTTAATTGATGATCCATATAGGCATATATGGACAGAAACCTCATACAAAGTGAATTATTTGAAGTTTTAAAGTCCTTTACTAAATATATAAACTGATAAATGACAAGTATGACCAAAATGCAAATAAAGAAACAATATACCTTGAGGATAGGGCCGATCTTGAAAGTACCCATTATCTGCTCCTTTGACACCAAACAAAGCAAGGGAATAAGTGCAAAGGGGATTTGAATTGACTGGAGAACATTAAGCCATTCATTCAGAACATCTAATGAGTTCTCTGAGGTATCAAAGATAAGTGCAACTATCATGGTTGGAATGATTGCAAAACTTCATGTAATTAGTGCCCTCACCCATTTTTTCAACCTTAAATTTAGAAAACCCCCTATGATAAATTGTCCAGCATAAGTGCCAATAATGGTGCTACTTGGGCCAACTGCCAATAACCTAATACCCTATATATATAAGATTGGGAAAACTCCACCCCCATACTTCTCCTGAAGATATTGCCTTGCATTTGCAAGACCAATGTTGTTTGCTAGTTCAGTACCATAGAATCCCTTGGCAAACACAGTTATGACATATATATTAATGACAAAGGAGACTATAAGGGTAGCAGTGGACTCTATAGAATAATAATTAAGAGCTTCTTGAACTTATCCTTTCTTGCTGCGGTCAATCCTTCTTGATTGAACAATAGCAGAGTGCAAGAATACATTGTGAGGCATAATAATGCAACCCACAACTCCAACAGCCTATTATATTGTTCTGGAACTAAGTTTTGAAACCAAAATACCTACAAAGATAAATCAGACTGTATCATATACAAAGCAAGAGGATGATCAACTAACACACTATAATGGGTAAACTTTGTCGATGTTAGATTTGGAACTGGTATGATGCTGCTATTTTTATTTATTTTTTGTGTTTTTTTAATTTTTTTGTCTATCATGATGTCAACCAGAAATAATTCAGCCTATATTATATATGTTCGATTGGATATTATATGAATTCAAATTTTCCTTGTTTGTATGGGTTGCTGAATCATGTCCCATCTTTTTTTCTTGGTTTGCCATTGTTTTTGTTCATTGTCTTGTCTAGCTCATGAGTATGGTGTTTTGTAGAAAATAGAATATATTTATGTATAAGATTGGTGAGTTAAAAGTTTGAAGTAGTGAAGGTGGGTAATGATGATGATCTTAGGAAGATATAAAAATGATGAGATTCTTCTGTTTATTTGTGTTCATTACAGTAAACAATCTTGCAAGTATTTATCATCACTGATGTTGTGTAGTATGGTGATTCCTATTTGAGAGGCTGTTCATTGATCTTTTCCTCTTCAGCCATCTATTATGAGACAACATAAAATTAGTCATCCTTCTTCTTAAATCTATTATGCTAAGAAAATTTAACTATGCTTTTTAGTGATTTGGCTGTGTTTAGTTGATGTAGTTTAGGAAAGGGGTTTTGAGGAAGCTTGCCATATGCTCCTTATTTACTCATTCATTGTTCTTTGTATTGTGTGTTTTGGAGCTTAGTATTCTCTTTATTTATAATGATTAACGATGCTGAAGTTAATTGTATTATTAGAGAGGTAAATATGGTTTAAAATAGAGTACACATTTGTGGTTCTAGAGCTGTTTCACAGTTTGCATGACATTGACTGTTCATACCATATGCTTCTTATTTCTTGAAAGGAACAAATTGCATATCTAATAACATAGTAAGGGCTAATGGAAGAGCTGATATGGATGTACACTACATGTTCATCTACACTGTTTGAGTTTAGAGCATAGAGTTGTTTTTCCTATTGGAATAGCTTTATAGGCTCTGGGTGATTCTTTGTTGCGATCATTTAGTGAATTGCTTCTCAAGTTGAGTGTTGTAGTAGGAGGGCTCCTAGTTTTCAATTTATAAACCTATTTTGTTATTAATTATGTAGATGAAGCAAGAGTAATTATGCTCCACTTGCTTGTGTATTTTTAGCAAGATAATTACAAAATTTTGTTAGTGGCTCTTTTGTACGTGCTATATTAATTTGTTGCATTTTCCTAGTTAAGTCATATGTGTCTTATTGTCGCTTGCTCATTTGTTGTGTAAGGACAATGACTTCTAATATTGTTTTGATTTTCTTTTTCTCCCAATAAATTATATACAATAAGTTTGGATTTTATTTTCAGGTTTCTATTTTGACTGGTACTCTTGCTCATTTGGATAGGGATGCTCCTCACTATAAGAAGTATTTGGCAAATAGATATTTGTAGTGATCAGCATATAATTGCTTTAATGAAAAGGGTGAACTTAGACTATTATTTGATGCAGGGATGGGTATAAAGACTTCAACACATTCTACTTGCAAGTTAGTTGGAACAAATAACTATTTATGATTCACACGTGCCTTTGAAATTATGATTTTTTTTTTCATGTTTCACTTTAAATTTGAACGCCCTTTATCTTTAATGCTTTCCTAGATTCATTTTGGAGTGATTCAGATTTCAGTGTCTTTATAGTTTTTACCATCCTATAGTAAATGTTTACCCAAATTTTTCAATTTTTATTAGAATGGAAGAGAAGTACAATGGAATAGGACAAGGTATCTTCTCAAGGGAAACTGGAAATGACTAATAGTAAACAAACAAAACAACTCATCAAGAAAGCAAAGTCCTCCAATCCTGCTGCATACCAGACAAAGAGACACCTTTAAGAATTTTATTAGCATCATAAGGAAACTGAGAAGACAACTTTATCCCATATAAGGGGCAACGACATAGACTTAACCTTAAAATTTTGGGCATTTCTCCTCAACCACAAAGACTAAATAATTGCAAACATTGCAAATTGCCATAAAGCCTTACCTTCCTTACTTTTCTCAAATCCTCTGAAAATAGTGGTTCGAAATTAGTCTAAATTTCCAGACAATTGAGTGAAAATGGTGGTTCGAAATTACACTTCAGCGAATAGGCCTGAAACTTGTTTCATGTCTGGTTTGCTCAACGATCAAGCAGCACAGTTGAGTGGAATAAATCTATAATCCGCTTTCACATCCATTTTGTTTTTGTCTTCATCTGTTTTACTTTGTATTCCATCAATATAATTAATATTTTTTTATTTGACTTACAGTTATGCTTACATTATGTTGGAATGTGAATGCAAATATATTTGATGGTTATGCCTATCTAATGTTAAATGCAGCTTTGCATGCAGGATGTAATTATGATACCTCTTGTTGCATTAAATTGTATATCAAAAAGGTTAATGTCTAACATTAAATCCTACTTTTGTGTGAGGAAAATGGATATCAACTGCTGTTTCTAAGTGGGAGTGTAATTGTCCATGCATATATAACTAAGAGCTTTTTGCTTGACCTGAAATAGGTATTAAAACAACCTAGTTTTCTGTAATCACTATCAACTTTTTTTATAGGACTCTTTTTGGTTCTAAAGTAGTTGTAGTAAGAAATCAATCTATGCTATTTATTTATGTATAGATATATTTGATGATCATTTGGGTATATTTGATGAGCATTAAGTTTAGCTTCTTGAGCAAGATCCATAACCCCCCCTCTTGGTTCTTTTTCTCTCTTTTTTCCCTCTTTTATTTTTTTTCTAGTTTGTTAGGGGTTTCAGGATGCAAGATAATGAGGGAGGGAGCAATCTTAGTTACTATTGTGCACTATAATTCATAGTAGACAGATTTTCATATAAAGACTGGATTAATAGTATTGATGAAATGATTAATGTCTTCCCTACTTTATACTTGATTGGTAACTTTTATATTAGACTCAGACTATAAAAATCTTGAACGGAGGAAGGATATGCTCTATGTAATCTTTAGCCTTATGAAGGGACTTTGTGTAACAATAGATGAGTTTTACTTTTTTTCATCCATTTCCTCGGTTTAAAATTTAGCATCATTGATGGTTTTGAATTTTTTTTTTCATTTGTTTCGTGGAAACACCTCAAAACAGAGTTATCCTTCAAGAGTTAGAAACTAGAAGGGTGGAATTAACTTTTTTTTACAAGCTGAAGTGTTCTATAATTAACATGACCCTATTCCAACCATAACCTGTTACTGCTTAACCCTTAACCATTAATAATCATCATTGAGAACTGTTTACTAGTCGAGATCATCAGCTACTGAATACTTCCTTATTTATGCAGTCTGACCCTTTATTTAGTTTTGTTTTTATGTGACATTCATTTAAATACTAGAAAATTGTTTTGAAACATACATTCTCATGGAAAGTGTTATTTGAATGAAACATTTTCCTTTTACATTTTTTTCCCACGAAACAACTATCTCTCATTATCTTACATTTATTCAAAGAACCACTCAAGCTAAAATCTTAAGATATAAAGCAAGGACCCAATAATAATTTTAAAGGCTTTAACTTTCCTCGTCATTTGAAAACCCACTAGGTGTGACAAGCACAAGAGAAGCCAAAGTATAGGCTCACAAGTATCATGTGCTGAATGTCAGCAGCACTCCTTTTATGTATTGTCTTCAAGAATCTAGAAATATCTCTAGTAGTTACTAAAAGAACTTTTTGACCATGGATTATAGATGTATGATGGATGCTTAAAAAAGAATTTTTTTTGTTCTATTTTTCTTATTAGAAAATGGGAGAAGATATGTCATACTAGTTTTATCTTCTTTCTAGACTTTTTTCGCTTGACCTTTTAATAATTTTCTTAAGTTGTTTGTCTAAACTCTGAAAGCATGATAGTGTCAATAAACTGCAACTTGCAGCATATTAGAGAAGACTGTAAAGTATAGTCCCGATAAAAGAATTTTGTAACTTTATTTTTTTTTGGATAAATTACAGATCAACCCTTCCTATTTGCAAGTTAGTCCTTCTTCTTCAAAGTTTATCTCAACTTTTAAGTCTACAACCCCATCCATCACCGCACCTCCTCCGAAGCTGCTGCCTTAGACGGATTCCCTCTACCCTGGTTTTGTCTCACTTTCTCCCTCATCTTTTCTTCTTTTCCTCTTACAATGTCGCTGTGAATTTTGCCTAAAGGTGAGTCTTCTTCTCAAGTATTCCAATTCTTTCGTTCTTGATTTCTCAAAACTCAAAATTTCATTCATTTTTATCAATTTGTGTGGATTGAATTTGAATCTTTCCTAGAATTCTACTTCTTCATTGTTTTACATGAACTTCCTCTCCTTAGATAGTTTATTGCAATAAGCCTTTTATGCAGAAATTTAGGACATATGGCTTCCCCCTTCCGTTGACTATTGTTTGAATATTTCTAACTTGCTTTATTCATAGACTTTCTTGAAACCTTAGGAAGCCTTACCTTAACATCAATAGCATTGCATATTAGATATGTTTTATGTTAATTCTCTTAATCTAGAGATGTGAGACCTTACAACTTATATAGGGTAAGGACTTTCCTATATGTCTTCATTCAGATGACCTTGTATAACTGTTGGGACTTATGCAAGTTAATCCCTTATTGGCCAAAAAAAGAGAAATACCTCTTTAAGGTTCAAGGGTTAAGCCACAATAGAACATATTTCAAAGTATGGAGTGAGATTAGCTTAGTATAGTAATAGAATGTGAATTAAGATAATTCTATAACCTTAAAGACAAAGAAATGCTAAAAGTTTTTGGTTTAAGGAACCTGATGGAAATCTATGACTAGCTCACTGTTCTCACTTAAGTTATGCCTTGTTGAACAATTTTGTGATTTACATCCTAGTAGCTGGAAAATGTCACCCTTTGGAATAGTTTTAGCATGAAGAATTGCCTATAATGATATTTTTGTTGCAATCACTTTTCTTTATATTGGTATTTAGCATTTATTTCCTCTGAATTAAGAATAGTTTATGGGTTAGGATTGATATGAGGGATACCAATATTGTTAATGTAATCATTTAAGTGATTTAGGTTACCAATATCACTATTGGTAAAGATAACATTGAAATAGCTTGTGGTAAGCATTCCTATATCTATTTCCATTGTTCATTTTGAATATCGTGTATAATGTTTTTACCCTTTCTTGCTTAACTACTTGATAAAAAAATAATAATAGCATATTTACCACCATAGATGAGTCTATTTTGATGGGCTCTTTGGGCCTATAAAAAATCATCTTATATAATAAGTCCTCAAATTATAGTTTAGCATATTGCTCCCTTATAATATTATTAGGGTTAGTTAAAACTATTATGTAGATTTGTTTGTTGGCCTTGGAGGAATTTGATGTACTTAGTAATATTTCCAAAGAGTTGGTAGCTTCAACAATTTTAAGCTTTATTAGTATTTCTTATTTAACAGAAAAAGCTGAGGATCCATTAAAATGTTAAGTCCAAGCCTTGGAAATTATATTAGGATGATGCATATCCTCATGTGTTCTAGTTTTGCATATGATGATGTTTATGATGCATACGCAGCATGTATGCTCTCTTTTATTTTCTTCCCCTTCTTTATGTCACTATTTGGTTTAGAATGCCTTGGCTTGATTGGTAGTTGTGTATTATGTACGTTCTAATTTTCAATGAAACAATGGACACCCAATTGCAATCCAGAAATGTGGTTGATGAGGTTGTTAAGAAGGAATATTTCGAGCATTTGACCACTGAAGATATAATGGGGTTGGAGTGGCCTAATGAGGATGATGCATATGAATTCTACTAGAAATATGGTTTGGCCCATGGGTTTGGTACAAGGAAGGACCGATACAGAAGGAATAGAAATGGTAAACTTTTATATCAGAGTTTTGTATGTACTTGTGAAGGATCTAGATATGAAAAAGACAATAACAGGCCTGAGAGGAAACGGGCACAACGACCAACTACACATTGTGGCTACCAAGCAACATTGCGAATTAAGCAAAGTATGGTGCAGAATACTGGAACAGTCAACAAATTTGTAGTAGACCACAATCACCCATTTCTACAGAATAGTGTTGCTAAGTTTCATCAATCGCACCGTGAAATTGATGAAGTTGAAGAGGCACAAGTAAATAGTTTTGCATGACCACAGAATGAAAATATCACACATTATGAGTTATAAAGCATCACAATGGGTGGCTTTAGCAGGGTTGATTTCACCAAGAAAGACTTATACAATCATTTGGACAGGCGGAGGATGGAGGATACAAGCGGCGAAAATGCCATGGCTACTCTAACATATTTATAGGGCATATAAGTGAATGATTCATGGTTTTTCATGAAACACACAGTTAATGAGGAAGGTTGCTTAGATAAGTTATTCTGGATGGATGGTATAAGTCGCATGAACTATAAATGCTTTAGTGACGTAGTAGCATTTGACTCAACTTATAAGAAAGATAAATACAATAAACCGTTGGTAATATTCTCAGGGATTAATCACTATGAGCAATCTGTTGTTTTTGCATGTTGTTTGTTGAGCAACGAGACTGAGGATAGTTACAAGTGGGCTTTCTAAACACTAGTTGAGGCCATGGACGGGAAGAATCCAGTGTCATTTGTAACTTATGGTAACAAAGCAATGAAGAATACGATAGTAGAGCTATTCACTGATGCCAATCACAAATTATGTTTATGGCATTTGCAACAAAATGCATAGTCAAATACTAAACATAAGGAATTTGGTAAATTAGCCATTGCTAATATTGACTTTGACCAATTTGAGTCAAGGTGAACTGATTTGGTAGACAAGTGTGGGCTATCACAGAATGAATGGATTCAAGAAGTTTATACCAAATGGCAGTGCACATTTGAGAGGGAAGATGATGTGTGGCTTCACCACGACATCATGCTGTGAGGGCATAAATGACTATGTCAGAACTTATATTAACTGGAAGTATAACTTGCTGGAGTTTGTTCAATAAATCCACAAAACATTGGACTTAATGAAATATAATGAACGGTAGGCTGATTATAACTCACAGTTTGGCAAGTTTGTATTGTGCACTGCTTACGATGCTCTTAAAAGGTCCACAACTGAATTATATACCAAAGAAGCCTTTATTGTATTTCAGGAAGCATTGCTTGAGGCATCGACGTGGATGGTTGACGAGGTTCAAAAAATTTGTGCTTAAAAAAGTACATGATGAGCGACAAGTGATATCTGATATATTATGACCTTGAGCCGGCCAGTCAACGGATGCAGTGTGAGTGTGGTATGCTACATTCTTATGGCTTGCCTTGCCCTTACATGCTATGTGTTATCATGTACGAGGATTTTTCATGCTTGATTCCATCTGTTGTTAATAAGATGTGGACCAAGAATGTAAAGCAAGATGAAATAAGATCTATGGAAGAAATAGGTGAGTCATCCAACTAAAATCACGTGGACATGGTGAAGTCAAGAGTGGCGTCTCTCGGACACAATCTACGACACCTCATACACCTTACCTCTGAGTAGACTGAAGACTTTTATGTCACTCAAGATCAAGTGCAAATGATGATTAGAGATTTGGAGCAAAAGTGTGAGAATGAAACAACGACAACGTTTGGGTTTGATTGTGATGTGTGGGATCCTATAGTGGTTTGTTTAAGGGGTAGGCCTGTGGGTGAGCCTAGCAGGTTAAGTAGACCTCGAAAGTGTGAAAGCAGTAAACAAGTTGGTCACAATTGATTTACCTGTACTGTGGGTTTGTTGGAGTCATCACTCGCGTGCTCATGGGCCAGTATGTCTCAGGTTAGTTGATATCCATTGTTGATAAAATATTAATGTTGGATATTTTATTACATTACTAACTAACCCTTCATGGTTGGCTAAAGCAGGATTACGAATAGTTGCACTGAAACTCCTATGGCATTGAACATGGACTAATTAGGTAATTCATTGAGTCTGAGATTTTTGTAATTACATCTTCACTGCAATACCCTATTTTCCTTCTACTCAATGATCATTTTTACAATTTTATCTGAATGTAGGTTAGGTTTCCAATCAACATTGACTTTTCTCCTATTGAAATACCAAGGTTGTGAATTATTTTTCAAGTTTCTATGGTGCCATCTATTTATCTTATGAAAAGGGATGTTGTACACCTTAATCTGATTAATGGAACTTCATCTATATATGACTTTAAAAAAAAATTGTGATATACAGGAAGGAGCTTGATATTTTAATTCTTATTTTTTTTAACATCTATAGCCCATGCTTTATCTGTAAGCTGAATCCTTAATTTATTTTGGTATATTAACTAAAATTGTTCTGTTGGGTTCTCTTTTTGAACAAATAGCTTGCAATAGTTTTTGGAAGATGGATCTTTGGATATAAAATTACTGTTCTGCTCTGCTCTCCTCGTCGATTTCACCTATCTACTGGTAGGTCATTTTGTTTTCTTTTGCCTGGTTTAGTTGGTTTTTACTAGTTGATATTCTATACTATTTGATTGATAACCACTTAAGTCATTTTATCCAACAACCAAATTTTGACCACATGCCATAAATGTGAACTAATGAAGATAGTGTTATGTGTTTTGATCCTTGTAGTTTTATTCAACTTTTACTTTGATGAGTATTTACAGTTTCAAAAACTTTAACTTTAGTTCTTATCATTAAATACTCAATTAGCACTATTAAATTGATGTACAATATTGCAAAAAAATATTTAGCAATCCTATGTGTCTTTATTTTCTTTATTTTTCACACAGCATATGACCCCTTCATAACGATACCGTTTTTGGACTGAGGTAGGAAGTAAGGCATAGTGAACCTCGTCACTTCTCATTGTCTCAGCCATCTTTCACCCCTAGTAGCACAGAGCTCCTCGTCTCCTAGGAAATTACTGTTTTTGTTACCATGAATCCACCATCATCCACCTTCATTCTTTGCTAGGTTCTTTTCTATCTACTTGTTAATTCTAAACGTTTCAATCATTTTCGACGGCCCTCTCGCTCCCTGTGAACCAGCTCATAAACCACTTCAGGGATGCATTTCATCATTCTCCTTTTCCTTAGATCGTAAATCTATGTTTTGCTGTATTGAAATAAATGCATGACGAGCTGATAATACCACACACTAGAAGATAATGTTGCACCCGAGTCATCCTCCCTGTCAAACTTTGGTACAACTAAAGATAAGAACACCAAGTCTTCTTCTCATTCAAACTGCTCGAGTCCCACATAACTACAAATAAGAATTTGCCACCTGATAACATTGCACCTGAAGATTATGTTGCACCCGAGTCTTACGTATCAAGTTCTACTTTGTATTTCAAATTCAATTAAACCAGTAGATGAGATATAGGTTTTGTCTTTGTTATTATTATATATACACTACATCATGTATACTGTAATTAATGTGAATGAATATAGCATCTTGATACATATCATTTAAAGTTCTATATGCTGGTCTAAGTTGCTAAACTCAATCTCTGAAGCACTGATCTTTGTTGATTTTTTCTTCAGCTCTCGAACTAAACGTCTCAAAGCTCAAAATTGAGGTGCGTTTTATCTTCTTCTTTTTTCCTTTTAGGCTCATTTTGTTGTTTTTGCATGTGTTGCATTCTGGGTCTAAGGAGTATATTGCTATTTTTTACCTTTTAGAATCTTATAGAGCATAATGATCTTTTTGATCATGAGTGCTATATGGTGAAATTTGTTATTAGGATTAAAATTTTGCTTATAGGTAGATTACCTGGTTTTGGTTTTTTTGAACTAAGCAGAAAATGTTTGACAATTCAATTGAAAATTATTTTACTTTATTTTTTCTTTGGGAAAAATTTAATAGAAACTTCAATAAAGGTTCTATAGAGAAGTAGCTTCTCTGCTTCAAAAAATTGAGGGTTTTTTGTAATGAATTTATTAAATAATAAATTAGTTCATATGCCTATCTATTTCATCTAAAAATAAGTTAAAATCATTTTTATTCTAAATGATTTTTTTCTTGATGAATACTTAGTATGAATGAAACTTTGGGTAAATGAATACTTTTGTTCTTGGTGCAGAATGGACTTTGTATGAGCAGGTTGCAGTTGCAGCTATGGATTGCCAACGTCTTGATGTTGCCAAGGTATTGATCTTTTCTTCATTGTTCTAAATTGATTTGATGTTTTCTGATTATTTTCTTACATAAGTCGTAATGTATTCAATAAAGTGTCAAATCTTAGCTTCTTATGCAAGGATGAATTCTAATTTGAAATCTTTGAAATCATATACCTTATCTGATGCTACTTGCACATGTAAGATTGTGTTACAATACGAGATATACATTATCTAATGCTAACTGTACATGCAAGAATGGACTTTGTGTGGTAATGTTATGATGCTAGATACTATTATGTGTATTATAATTAACTAGTTATAACTATTACACAACAGTTGAAAATTAAATTGTTGATCATTGCATCTAAATACAGGAAAAACTTTAAAAAAAAGGCAATCACCTGGAAATGGTGGCATGTCAAATAGAAGAAATTCATCTAGTATGGTATCAAAGTTCTTGTTCAGCTGTTCATGCAAGATTAATATATGAGCTTGATGAAAAAGAGAGATTAAATTATGAGAGAGCCTGATGTGGCAATACTCTTTTAATCTTCTTTGTTTCCCTTTATTTCTCCTTCATTATACATCTGATAGGATATCTAAATTCCTTGTGTAGGTTTGAGTAAATCATATGCATATTCTATTTTTGCTCTTGATATGGCTTTTTTTTCCTGGTTGAATAGGAATATATACTATCTATTTTCATTGACACAAACATGATCTTGTGTAGGTTTTATGAAGGTATTTTGATTCTTTAGATTCTGCTAAAAAAGAAGCAGGTGATTTGACAATTACAAAGTTATCTCTCTATTCTCTCTCCCTCCCCTTCCAGGAAATACCTTTTTCTTGATTTTGTTTTGGTATATAGTTTTACCCCTTTGAATAGATTTATCTTATTTAAAACAAAACTCATTATGGCTTATTTATTCAATTAAAAGTTAAGTTTTCAATCTCACTTATATTCTTGTATATACTTGTCATCTTCTGACAGTAGTTCTCTTTCTTTCTCTCTCTATTAGGTCATGTATGATGATGGTGAGGAAGAAATATTAAATCTTAAAAGGGAAAGATGGGAGCTTATTGAAGTTGACTCTAATATTGATGGGGTAGGTCTCTGCATTGTATTTTTTAGTTGAAACTTTTCTAATATCTACAACTGATGGCAATTATTTCCATGAACATGAAGAAGGAACTAGAAGTGATCATGCAATTCCTGATGCTTTAGCTGATATGCATGTGCTGCTTATTATTGATGTATAATTAAAACATCTTGTGCCTATAATTTTAGAAAAAATATTCTAAAATTTGCATGCATGCATGCTTGTTTGCTATATATAATGTGTGATCATTACCCTCTTCTGGAAAGTGTATTCAAATGTTTTTGGCCAAATAAGTGAGTTAGTGCTATCGTTGGTACCTATTATCTGTTAGTCATAGGTAGTATCAGTAGTTGGAGCTTATCTAGAAAAAATTATATTATTATGCCCCTTCCAACTAAAAGTAAAAGTAAAACTTCTTATGCTTTGTTCTTTTGGTACTCAACCGTTTATGAAACTGATTCCTATCTAATTAATTGTTAAAATCTCTGTATCCCTTGTGAAGAAAGTGGGCTATTTTTAAGGTTGAGAAGAAGTTTATCAATAGTGAAGAATGTTTAATGGTTCCTTAAAATTTTGATTTTAATATTTTCAATTCTCTTTGTTGTTTTACATTGCTATAGTATTTTCTTTTTCCTCTGGTAAAATATAAGAAAGGGAAAACCAGTGTTGGTAAGTCAACCAAACGAAGAAAGATGGATGCTTCTTTCAAAGGGTTTGTCAATATCATAAATCAATTTCTTTACCATCCTTTTTGTTTGATATATAAATTTTCAACTCTAATTTTCAGTGGTGAAGGAGCCACATCCAGTAAATCAAAAGGTGCATCCACAAAACTCTGCATCATTAAAATTGTTCTACTTGTGTGTCAATTGTTTTCATTTCACTGTTGTGCTGCTTAATAATTTTTTATGGTGCTTTAAGGAGATTTATTTTGGTCATTTTTCTGGTAAATGACGTGGTGCATTTGATTATTAGTGCTTGAGTATGGTATCTTGTGTGGAATGTCACTTATTGTTATCCTACCATTGGCAATCACAATTATTACAGTAGTTATTATACACAATGGAAATTTTTTTCTAGTTTCTTCTTATTGGCCATTTATTATCATAGGAAATATGCATGATGGGATTGGTTCTTATTCACGGTGATCAGTCTCTTTATGGGCTTCCAATTTTTGGATCATGAGGTACTCTAAACCTGTATTCTCATGTTCAAGTAAATAAGCCTCTAATGTCACATATTTCTAACCAACCACACAAGTATTCTCGTTCAAGGGGACAGCTCTGTCATACATATCAGTCAGTGGTAGTTCATTTTCAGCTCATCAATATGCAGCATTTTGAGATAAAACTAACATAAATGATGAACAAATTGGGTTCAAGGATTGGATAAGCACTCAAGCATTCTAAGTGCTTAATTGGATGAAGTCAGAAAGACTTAGAAAACAGAGTAAAACCATAATTAGTCTATAGATAAATTGTTGTATGGATTCGACATTTGTAGCCACTGGTTCTTCAAAATTGGCAATTTCTAGTAAGTTATTAAAGTTATACTTAGGAGTCCATGGGATGTCAATGTTACCTATGACTAATAGTGTCAAAGTTGTACTTATAAGTGCTGTGGTATCTCAATCTGTAGCGTATGCAACTGTAAACAATACCTGTTTGAATAAAATGCCAAGCTGACACTTTGGCAATGGCCAATTCTGCACTATGTTGCTCATGGTACACATGTTTTCTTCAGACACTCTTATCCATAAGGCAAAATATGTTACCACACAATATGTTTTTCAATTTAGGCTACATTCATGAATTATGGCATATGCAAATGACAAATGATTAATATGACACAATGGAGTTAATGCATATATAATCATAGTAACAAAAGGCAGAATTCTTATCATATACAAACAATATAGTTTCTCACATTAAACTAGGTTCATATCACCAAATAATGCTATAATTATGCAACACAAAGTTGAATTAGTTTGCGTTCATTATATTCTCAGTCTAGTTGTTCAAAAGTCAACTCAGCATTCCTAATCATAGTACCATTGTGTTCGTTATATTCTCCTAGCACCAAATGCACAACAAGGTAAAATCGAGCTGAATTGGTAATTGGCTGCGAGGAATGTAGGATTTAATATAGATAATATCAAACTTAAATTAAGATTGCATATCTACACACCCCAACTTTGAAGTCAAACATAGTATACTTCTCATCATCCATATTGCCATGTACATGCCGTAGTCATAGCTTAAAGCAATAGCATATAATCAAAAATAAGTAGAGGATAGAGTTGATGTTCTTATGTTTGTAATATAGCGTGACTATTACATAAATATATGCATACACTTGTGCACTATATTTAAGAATGTCATTCAATGTTTTTATTAAATTGAACAATGATATTTCATTAACTTTTAACGATATAGCATCGAATCTTATTTTACTGAATGTGAATCAAGTGAGGGATAACGACTTGAAATGAGTTGCATTCAGGTGTTTGAGGTTCGATGTACATCCTTGTTGTCTCCTTAACTAAATTACTCGTAAACATCACCTGGACCATGTGGAACAATTGGAGTATGTGATGTTTGACCCCATTAAGTTACATGGTTATGTCGTAATGGAATAAATTTATAAACACCAAATTGCCAGTTTGTTGATCACTTTCTCTCTCTCGTTTGTCAATTGTTTGGGCCCAGTGAATCCAAATGTATTATCTTATGGTTAGCTATGTCAATTATGACTATATACCAATGTACATCACAATCATTAACTGAAAAAAATACCTGTCATAACACAAGCTAGGAGCCCATTTAATAGTAGTTATATTGTATAAGGCAATAATTAATTTCAATATAAGGCAAATATTGCATATCAAAACTATACACTTTTAAGCAGGGCTTCCTGAGGGAAGTATATATGTTTATATCCCTTCATTATACTTGTGACACTCAACTGGTCGGTTTTAATACCTTCTTAGTATAGATCATATACAAACTTCGAGTATGTGATAAGTCATCAAAATGATAAATTCAAACAGATATTGACTATCATAATGTGCTTATCAAAACATGTGGTGGGAAGAACCAGTCAATGAGTCCCCTTATTTTGCACTAAATATATGTCAAATGACAGACTGCTAGAGTCAATACCTATTCAAAAATTATGAGGCCATTTTGTCACAGTTAAATGGTTAAGAATAGTACATAATTGTTGTGAGACAACGCTATTAACAGGTAACGGGGTTTATAATTTTACATCGTCTATGATCCATCGTTCGGGAAACACACATCTTAGAAGTGATCTCATCGCGTAACACCCGTCATAGTTTATGACATATTCACTAATACCTAGTTCAATATGTAAAGTGTATATTGGATAAAAGTGAATCTACTATGTTTGCCATGGATTAAAATTTTTTTCCCCAAACTTGGTACTTATATGACGGACATAACTTACTCAATTTCTTCGGCCTCCCTAAATATGTAGGCACCCATAACCAATTCTTGCTGCAACCAGACTTTGGCATATCTAGGAGTCAAATAGGGATGAATCCACTGGAACAAGTATCATTAACCACGTTACTTGTTTAAGTGATAATTTAATTGGAAACTAACATTAATGCTGTATTACATATTCATGTAGATAATAGTATGTCCTTTAGTCATATATATCTAAAAAATGACAATAATTAACTAAGTCCATTACCTTAGGTACCTTGAGTGAACCACCTCTCACAAGTTGTTCCAACTGGATACCAAGATCAATATCCAACGATTGTTTGTGTGCAGTATTTAACTTTTTGTGCAACCTGTGCAATGAAGACATTTGACATTCCTTACCAATATTTTCATTCGTCGGCAACTAGAAGAACTTCCTTGCCTTCTTGCTTATCTACATCATTTATAAAATAAAGCATGTTAATGAATAACTTATATAACATCAATGAAAGTACCTGTTAAAAACAATAATTCTTTTCAATGGTAACAAATAAATTTAACCTTATTGTTCACCATTCCTTTTATAAGCTTCTTGTAATGCTAAAAAAAAAACAATTATTTTAGAAAAAAGGGTTCAAATGTAAATAACCTAAAGCCTAGGGACTAAATAGCAAAAACTATAATTTTTAAAAATTTGCAAACAGGTCCCTCAACCTTAAATCCCTAAAAATAAAAATAAAAATTCAGTTCCTCCCTCCCAATACTCCTCTATTCGGTTCCCCCTTGTAAACTTCATCATTATCTTGCTTTCTCTCATTTTGCTGTGCCACAAGCGTCTTCTATTGTGCCATTGTCCCCTTCTAGCCTAATCACCATCATTCTCTACCACCGGTACGTCGTCGTTCACCGAAAAATCTTGCCATCAGCAGATGTTGTCCATCCAGCCAAGCATAGGGGCTTTGGATGGCTAGAAATTTTATGTTTGACGTCATTTTGAGGTCGCAAGACATTAGGTTTTGTTTGATTTATGCAGAAATTCTAGCCTAAGTCAGGTTTGTACTAGTTTCTAGCTCTATTTGTTTGGTTTGATCACTGCTTCATGGATATACTGGTTGTTTGACTCTCAGCTAACATTACCTAAAATTTGAATCAACGTTTTCTTCATGGAACCCAATCTGCCATGAGTTCACACTAGGTTGTTTCATTCAAATAGTAAACGAGGCTTTGGGGTTCCAGTTTTCATCATTGTGGATCTTTCTTCTCTTGGTCTGAATTATTGAGTTAAATTGCAGAAAGTTAATGACCTTGTTTTGACTCCTAATCATGGTGGTGAATTTTGAAGCTAGGTTGTTCTAGGAAAAAAAAATGGTGATGCCATCCTTGTTCAAGTATGGCTGGGTTGTCACTTTGTAAATTGGTAAATTTTGCAATTGGTAGCTAATCATAGTTAAGGAAATTCTTTGAAGTACTTGACATAAAGAAACTATAATGTTGACTCTTTACTCAAACTAATAGGATCTTACTTTTCAAAGAAAGTTTTTTCTTTCTTGGGAATTTTGGCATCCTAAGTCTTTCACCCATTAATTACCAGCAAATTCTTCATTTCCAAATATAGTTTGGACCCAAAATCATGGTTATGCAACTCAAGTCCTCTTCTAGCTATTAGTGTCATAATAGAAAAGTGGTAGTAGATTTAGTATACTAATGGGTTATGCGTATATGTTTGCACATAGGATTATCTGAAATGAACCCGTTGGAATCAATTCAGTCTTGAAGTAGAAAGTTTTAGAACTTGAACACCGAGTCTCCAAATTTAGCAATAGTGAGTGGATATTTACTTATCTTTAGGTGCCTGAACCTTTAAGTTTCATCTATATGGTTTCATTATATTATTAAGCATGCCTTGGGAAATCTTTGAATGAATCAGACTACTTATATGTGAATATATTATTTTTCCCAAAGTATGAGTTTTATTTTTCTCAAAGTATTTGTAAGCAGATGTGATTGGTGTAAGACTTTTGAAATTGAATTAGAATTTTATTTTGGGATTCGTAGTAGAATAGTGGTAGAACCACTAGGTGCACCTAGGTCACAACCTTTATCAGTTGAGGGCAGTTCCTTGTAAATGGTACTTTTGTCAGTGAGTACAGTTTCTGGCAGAAGATTGAGTTTGAATAGAATAGTTCCTTTGAATGAGTGAAACTCCAAAAGGAAGTGGTTAGGCAAAAATTTCCTTCGGCGAGTGCAGTTCCCGAAGATAAGGATCAGGTCGCCTACTATAGTTAAGTTTATCTTTTAGATAGGAAGACAGATTTCTCAATTTGGGTTCTTCCCTTGAATCATTACAGATCCTGGTATTTTCTGAACTCCAGTGAACTATTTCAAATCAGCAAATTTTATCATGACTATTGTCACAACATGAAGGCCATACAAGGCACAGTTATAACCATGTCACAACAAAAGGAAAAAACATACAGAGATTAAAAACGAAGTCGCCACCAATTAATTAGAAGGGTAATTAGGATCCTTAAAAAAAATAAAAAACTGGCTCTTAAAACCAGATGATTGGTTCGGGAGACTAATTACGTGTAGGGAAGGTGTTAGGCACCCTACAACGTCCATCCCTAAGGATGGTTACCTTAAGTCGTTTGTGCTTTATTTTATTTTTATTTTAATTACCCATTTTGTTATTAATATGACGAAAAGATGAAAGATGAAATAACCTAACCTACTTTACTAGGTAAGTGCCTACGTACCCCAAGAGGGATCAAGGTCCACGTAGCTCAAGATAATTAGATAAAGTTTTGGCTAGGAATGATATATGATCGCTTTCCTAGGGATGACAAGGCATTGGGGAGAATGAAACTCCACCTAAAACTTATGAAAGTTAAGACTCTAAGGGAAGATAAACTTTAACATAAAGCCCGACAAAATTGGAGAACAATTCTCCACATAATGTTTGGAGGAAATGAGACAATAAGGGAAAATGAATTTTCACATAAAGCTCGACAACATGTAAGAACAATTCTCCGCATAATATAGTTAGTGGAATAATATAGTTGAAAAATTTAATAAGGAAATAGGTTACAAGTATGAAAAGAAGCAAATGAAAATAGATAGGATGCTTTGAAACAAGAATTCGACTTGTGGATAAGGTTGATTAAGAGAGAGACAAGTCTTGGATGGGATCCAGTTAAGCTGACTGTCATGGCATCTTCAGGTTGGTAGGCCGCAAAGGGTCAAGTATGTATTTCTAAATAATTAAATCAATACAGCTCTCATAAGTTGATTATTTACAGTTTATTTATAATTTCTTCTTCATTTGATTTATAGGAGAATCCTAAATATTTGAATTGGAAGGATCAAGGTCCAAAATTCCTTGATTTGATGGAACAATGCTTTAGGGATGTGGTTGCAACCGATGCTTTTGTTTATAGACCTCCTAGGAGTCATGACTCATGTTAGGAACAAAATGAACAAAATCTTACTGATGATGCAGTATCTTATGCTGTAGAAGGTAATACGCAAATTGATCAACAACCCTTGGATGACAATAACCTTACACCCGGTGTCTCAAACAACATGCAAAGGAAGAGGAAGAGAGATAGGCAAAGAGATAAAAGGGGGGTAGCCCAAGGAATACAATCATCCCTTGATCAACTTGTTAATAGCATCAATGAAGCATCCACAGCCCCTATTCCACCAAGACCAGCTAGTCCTTATAGTGTGGCTAAGTGTATTAAATTGCTTAAGGATATTCCAGAATTAGAGCGAAGCCCTCTATGGGTGTTATCCATTCACATCATGCGAGATAAATGTAATAGAGAGACTTTTATTTCATTGATGGAAGATTATCCTTACTCGGTTATTACATGGTTGAATACATTTACAATGGAAGATGCTAAAAATATATGATATCGATGTATTAGGCTTCGATGACTGCACTGTTATCTTGTTTTTCTTATGTCTTGTATTGGATTTCTTTTATGTTGAATACAATGCTTGAGTTTAGGATTTACGATTTACGTTGAACAATATTTTTATTTAAGGATTGATAAAATGCATTTGATATGTCTTGTACCAGTCATTGGTTATTGATAGAACTTATGTTTATTTGCACAGGATGTTGGATTATCTAGATTTAGAAACTGAATATTATGAATATCATTATTGTCATAGAGAAGAAAATATGGCTTGCTTTTTGGATTAAGCTACATTAGCTGGCGGTTTGGTAGCAAGTTACCATGATAAGTATTTACATTGGACTGAAAAAAGAACATCAATTCTTACAAGCCTTAGATGGGTTAAAGAGTTGAAGAATGGACATGAGGATCAATTTTTTGAATAATTCTAAATGCGAAAGCTTGTATTTAGGAGTCTTGTGAGAGACTTGACCCAAATTAATGGATTGCAACCAACAATCAAGTTGGAATAAACGAGGTTGTATCTATTTTCCTTTACACCCTTGGTCAAAGGGATAATGTTAGAGATGTTCAAGAGAGATTTCAAAGATCAGGTGATACGATATCGATATAGTTCCATAATATATTGAAGTGTTTTGTGCGATTAGGAAAAAATATTATAAAACCTGCTAATTATATGTTTAGACATGCTATTGATAATCTTATGTATGACGAAAGCTATTAGCCTTATTTTAAGAACTGTATCGGGGCTATTGATGGCATACATATCGAGATCATTCCCCCTCCTGATTAGAAGATACATTTCATTGGAAGGAAGGGAGCCACAATGACAAATGTTCTTGCAATTTGTAACTTTAATGTGTGATTTACTTATGCAAGTATGGGATAGGAGGGTTTAGCACTTGACATAAGGGTTTTGATGACTACAATACGGGATCCATGTGAAAATTTTCCTCACCCACTGAAGGTTTTAACTCTTGTGTTTTGTTATTGATGTTTTAGATGATGAAATAAAAAAGTGTTTCTAATATCCAAACTATTTTATTGCAAGAAAATACTACCTTGTGGATTCAGGATATCATACAATGAAGGGATTCCTAGGACTGTACAAAAATACAAGGTATCATATTCCTCAGTTCAGGTTGGGTCCTCCAAGATTTATATCTCATAATGACAAGTTTAACTTCCATCATTCAAGTTTGAGATGTGTCATTGAAAGAACATTTGGAGTTTGTAAAGCTATATGGAAGATATTGAAAAGGATGACAAGCTATAACATCAAAACACAAATGGCTATCATATGGTCATGTTTTGCACTTCATAATTAGAAGAATAGATACTGATATAAAGCTTCTTCGACAATTTGAAACTACTGATGAAATATATGAGCAAAATGATCAAGGGATAGATCAATGTGCAAAGAGAGAGGTCAAGAGCGAATATGTTATTTCCATAGAACGAACTAGAGATTCCATTAGAGACCTATTAGCTCAATCACGACAGCATTGGATAATGTGTCATGTGCTTATGTGAACAAACATTATTGTATTTTTTTTATGATATATGTACATCATATACAATTTATTTCTTTTAGTTAACATTTATTTATTGGTTGCATTACAAAATTTATTAATTATTTTGTAAACTATTATCATTCCAAAATCGATTATTAATACTTGAAAATTTAAATTTTCATAATATCATAATTCTACATTTCAAGACAATATTTAACTAAAAATTATTATTTCAAAATTTTCATTTTAATTTTACCACATAATTATAATTTCTAAATTTTATATGAAAAGTCCTTTTTTATCCAAATACTATATAAAAAAAGTCACTCTCATGTCTTTTTTTGTAATTTTATCAGTCAAAAGTTTTTTTACAGTTTAACATCCAAACGTCTTTTCTGATTCAAAAGTTCTTTTCAATTACTGGATCCAAACGCAAAACAACTTCTCCTTTTGATCAAATGTATTTTTTTTTCTAGCACCAACTTCTCCTTCTCGAAAAGATATTTTTTTTAAAGGAGATCCGAACAGGCCCTAAAACTTTTTTTCTAATGAACTCTTGTGATTTGACAATATCCCCTCCAGTCTTTGATAAAGCTTTCTTGCAGTCCATCATTCCAACTCTTGTTTCTTCCTGAAGCTGCTTCACAAGAGCTGGCGATATAGTTGCTGCAATCAATTAAAAAGTGAACATACATATTATTATTACAGAATTCCTCATGGTATATACAAATGAAAATAAAAACAAGGAATATCAATGAAGGTAAAGTATTGTAACAGGTAACAAATTTCTGCTAGCTAATTTCCAAAGCAATGCTAGTGACCATTATGGAACTACAATGCCCTAAATTACTTAGCCTCAACTCCGGTTAGAACCATTGGCAATATAACCAAAAACAAATTGTTATTAGATAAAAAAAAATATAAAATGATGGAAGAATGAGCAAACCATAAATCATGTATTACACAATTATATTACAACAAATTATAGCAACATATATGCCTCCATCCATTATATGCTTCACTTCATCCATAAAGTTTCAACAATGATATGTGAAATAGTGAAAACTAAAATACACATATAAAATTCAAGTATTTTGAATACATTTACTTGAGTTCAATGTAAAGACATGTGAAATGCAATTGAAGGTAGAGAAGATGAAATATAAACCTTTACTTAAGCCTTGCCCTGAAGCATTAACACCAATTTGTCCATTTGCATCGGATATGCTGCTGTATTTTGGAGATCTTATTCTAGCCTCTTTATCTTCAACTTGTGAGGTAAAAGGCTTTTCATTCTCCTTGGCTGATGATTGTTTTTGCACCTCTTCTTCGGGGATGTTAACCAACTTATTCACAACTTCAGAAGAATGGGTTTCTAGAGAAAGAACTTGATCATTACCTTATGTTCCATCTATAGACAGAAAATTACAAGTTAAAAAACACTTCCCTTACAAGAAAAGGATGAAGAAAATACTCCTTCACTTGATAAATATGCCAACTATAATATAATGAGGCCAATTGTTTCAATTACATAAAATTAAGTGATTGGAATCCCTTTAGAAATGAAAACCATGCAATATATATACCAAAGATCATATGAACACCATTTATAAAAGTCTTCTTGCAAGCTATTTTGATTTATTAGCCAAATATAAAGTTGGAAAACAATTTACATGTCATAAAGAAAAACCAAGACAACAAAAGTTTTAATGGCACTTAATTATAGTTTTGGATGTTTGTTTGTTGAAGCATATATCCTTGCAAAAATTATATTACTTGACCCTTTGTAGTGCTCAGCCAACTTCTCTACTTGTTTACTTGTGGCCTAGCAGTTGATACACTAAGGTGTCAAAACCTATTTTACAGTCATGACTTTGAGTACCAGCTCCATCAAGAGGCTAGCCAATATAGTCTTTTTATACCAGGGGAAAAAACCCTTAAAACTCTGAAGAATTTTTTGACAAAATTTACCCTTTAATATTAAGGAGCAGCACATTCCAAAACCCTATTCTTATTGAAAGTTTTATGAAATCTCTAGTTTTTGTATTGTAAGAATGTGGGCTCTATACATGTCATAACTTATGTCAAGCAAATAATTTAATAGCAAAGGTAATTTTTTTTTTCTTGTGTGAACTGAAAACTAATGAAATTTGAACATAAGTAGAAAGGAAAATAAGAGGTAAGACTTTACAAACCTCTATAAGCTTATTTTTCTCACTGCTCAAAATTGTATAGTCAAATGTTTTCCCCATAATAACATGGACGCTAGCATCTGTCTACAATTTCTAACAACATGGATATTAATTGAAAAAACTTTACTAGTTAAGTCTTTGTACAAACAAATAAATAACTTCAGGTTTATTGGTTTATGCTAGTATTATAAACAGATACCAAATAATAATTCTCTAGGACTAGAAATGGGTCTGAAACATTTTTATATATAACTCAAGCAATACACTTGTTCCTTTAAATGAATTAAAGGGCCACATATGACAGATTGCACAAATAATGTTCCTGAAATGTCTATAACACAAAACTATGAAGCTGAGAATTAAAATGTACTAAAGGAGGAAGCTAGACAAAAAAAGATTGAACAAGAGTGAAACAACCACTGTAAGAGTTCAAAGCACCCTTTAACCTATCCAAACAGTGTTCAGATAAGGATATGAAATTACTGTAGTGTCCATATAAGGATGTGAAATGACTACATGCTTAAACACATGACACATGCATTCCTAAAGGAGATAGCATCCCTAAAGGAAAGAATAATGTCTTAGGCAGAGCAAATTTGTTTCCTATCTTTCACAGATGGAATAAGTCAAGAATATGCTCTATCTAGTTAATGGCACTGAACTCTTCCTTTATATCCATGAAATTTATATCCTCAATTGTCAATTACTATGACTTAACAAACTTACTTTGTGTTGGATGAAACTTTGTATATTATCCACATATTCTTTAAGGTTAGCCACATATCCTTGGTCTAAGTTATTTTTCTACAAGAGGAAAACAAGATTCTTTGATGTGGCAAATAAAAAATCTAAGAAAAAGAAATTCACTATAAGATCTTCAATTATAAGGTTATGCTTTACTTTTCTTTCTTTTTTTGGTACAAAAAATAGCTCAAATAATGTCCCATTACCTCCACTCCACCCTACCCCAACCCTTGAACTAGTGTCTAGTTGCAAAGTTTTAACTTTTAAATCAATGTTATATATATTTCAATAAACTAAATCTTATATCAATTATCAAATTCAGACTCTTAAGGGTGCTCTCCTAATTTACCAGTCACGAGTATCATAAATTCATCCATGATTGTTGCAAGATGCAAATTGTAGTGTAAGGGCACCAAATATGGATTTGCAACACCCAATATAGATTAAAAAATTGTTCTACATGATACCAATTCAGACAAATATCGATTGAATCCTAGTTTATACCATCATGTTTTGGGACAATGCTATTGTATCTCTAGTTTCCCATGTAATGATTTTCCAATAAGGTTATGAACTTATGTTGTCAATTGGATGATTTATCACTAAGTTCAATAGGTTGAAGAATTTTCTAGCAAGGTTATTGTCCCAAAAGAAAAAGATATCTTTGGATGCTACAAAACTAAAAAAAGACATATTATTGTGTTTTCCATGTCTTAATTGGTTACCCCTCAAGTTTTCACAAACAACATTGCAGAGTAAAATAGAAACAGTATGCCAACAAAATTACTCTAGTTAAGGTACAACAAACTAGGCAACAAAATTACAGCAGTATGTTTGAAACAATTTTGACAAGCTAGCTATCAGAAACACAAAAATAGTCTAGTTTTCTGTACATAAAAGTTAAAATAACATAATTTTTACCATCATTTCCTTTTATTCTATATCAAAAGTTAAAGGAAAAATAGAAAATACATTAAAGTATTTAATAGGGTAACCTATTAATCCCTAAAAGAAATCTTTTAAGGATATTTTATACAAGTATACCCCCACACATATTTAAAAAGTAAAGGGTCAAATGCCTATAAAGACAAAACTATCTATTTAGTGTACAAAAATATGTTAATAGAATAACCTCTCATAGTTTGCAGCCATCCCAACAATCATTTCCTTGTCATATGGAGTTTGACATGCAAGGCATCAGCTTTCTGTGTCATCCTTCTCAAGTATATCCATTATGTGATGCCAACACTAAACACATATTTGCAATCAATAAGAGAGGAAATTAAATAGAAGATTGAGTTAACTATATATCATTAAATCAATTACACAAGATTCATATCCATAGGTAAATGGAAGCTAAATGAGGATTAGGTCCATCACTTCCTATTGATATCAATTATAACTTATAGGCAAATAATTCTCCATTCAAATAAGCTGAACTTCCTTTTTTTTATAATTATTATTAGTGATCATAAATGCATATCCTCAGGAAACAAAATATAGACAACAGAACCTATGTCTTACATATTGGTGCACAAAAGATGAAGAAGCACCTATTATTTCTAAACATTACTTTTACTTAGTACTTACTTGGATGTTGACAAGATAGTAAAACCCATCTGATTTGCCATTCGCATAGCTCTCTCTTATACCTAGGGACGGATCCAAGGGCGTGTGAGGGGTGAGAGAGAAAATAGGAGAGATAAAATGAGAAAAAATGGAAAAGGGGAGGGGGCCTGCAGATGGAGTGGTTCACGTGAAAATGGAAGGAAGAAGGAGAAAGTGTGAGAGATGGAATCATGGAGAGGAGGAGGCTGGTTTTGGGAGAAAAGAAAAGTGGGTAGGTTAAGGTTCCATTAAATTGTGAACAATTCTATGCAAGTTTCCTTCCCTCCAATACAAAAAGTTTCCCTCCAATACTATTGGCAACGAAAAAAAAGTTTCCTTTTATTATTAACAAAGAGGAAAACGTGTTGGTAGTACTACCATACTAAATCCAATTTTGGGTAAATCATATTGACATATAGAACATAATGGCAGCAAAAATGGACACAAGTTATTTACTTTTGTCCTGATCCAAATGCAAAGGCTTTATAACTATTAGTGAGAAACATATACTATTTGGCTTCTATAATCATTAAGGTTTAGCCTTTGAAAAATCCATGTAGGGCCATTGTAAACTCTCTCGCAACCATGACGACCATAATATTATGGTCTTCATATGAATAAAAGATAAACAGAAAAGCCAGCTGACATGCATGGCTAAAGCAACCAACCACATGAATGAGCAGCCATCAAGTCGAAGGTTGTTCAAGCAAGGAAAGAAAATCCTACATTAATAGTAGTATGCATATATGAACAAGAAGACTGTTTCTCAAAATAAACCTGGAGTACTTTTTTTTTTCAAAATGGTAATCCATATCATGATCACGTGAACACTCATCTACAAAGACCAAAAAAATCCATGAACTTCCATTTTCATTGGTGCATCCATGTCATTTCACCATCATAAATTCTCTGCTTTGCTAAGATTAAACTCGCTTTAGAGATCTAGTAAGAATGAATGCATTATAACATCACCCAACAATTATAAAACAAATGTGCAACCCTTACTCTCTCTGCCTCCAGACAATGCAGTGTTCCTAAACATATTGATTATAAAATATAACATATTAAAATATAGTTTTTTTTTATGTAGTCTTCCCAACCTTTTTTTTGGCATTTCCCCAGGGGAAGAAAAAGATCACTTCCAATAGCATAAACAAGTAACTATTAAACAGGGTCTATTCAAAAGCACACATTTTTTGCCTCCCTACTGAAGTGCAAAATATTTGACAAACACACAAAAGGAAGCTATCGACTTAATTATGGCAATGAACCAAAAATAATTGTACCATCACAGCCAAGACATCATGTGAAAATGCATTTATGACCATATGTTTATTGCATATATATAATATGGAGAGAGAAAAACTACATAGTTACTAGTCATTCAATGATCAGAACCAATAGAATATCTGGCAGTATAACATCACTTGAATTGAAATCTAAACATTACCCATTCAAGAATTCTTTCTATATTGATATGAAATCTAAGCATTACCCATTCAAAAGGGTATCAATTACTATATTGAAATGAAAAGAAAACGCTAAAGTAGGAATATTGGATAGAACCAACAATGAAGGGAAATTTGGGATGAAGGGATCAAACATAGCTAAAACGACGAGATAAAACACTAGAGAGAATCGAGCTAGAACATGCTAGGTTCCAATACATCTAATGGGTTGCAAGTTTCCGCTCCCTCGCAAAAAACAAAAAGAAAAAGTTTCCCTCCATTACTAGCATAGAAAAAAAGTATACCTAATAACTAATAGAAAAAAAAATTCCCTCCATTACATTAGTGTAGAAAATATTTATTTCATAAATAAGTTTTAAAAAATAACTATTATTTTTTAATGGCACCAAGAATAAAGGTCACACCCATATATACAACTAATTTACTATTTTATTGTTCTTTTATTATTTTTAATCTTATTTATTGTTGTTGTAATCTAAATCTTTAAATAAGATATTTAAATATATTTTTATTTGATATAACATAATTTAGAGTATTTGGTAACAACTAAAATATAACTTATGAAATTGTCATATCAGTATTTTTATTCTTATATTCTTTATTCTTTTTAATTTCACACTAATTATAAATTTTTTGTATATAATGCTATTTTATATTTTTGTACTTAAGAAATGACACTATATAAAATATTAATGTATCCAATATTTTTGTAGTATTTTATTTCTATTATTTCACATTAATTTTTTATTTCTTCTACTTTAATTAATTTTTAAAAAATTAAAATAATCATATTGAATTATATCAAAGAAAATTATTATAATAGAATATCAAGATATATATTAATTTAAAGTATTATAATATATATATATTATATATATATATATATTAAAATAGCATATTAATATAATATCATATGTCTAAAAAAATAGTGGGTGATGTTATTCTTTTCTCTACTGTTATCTTAATGGGCATGATATTATTGCTTAAATTAACTTTAGTACTATAACATGTTGATTTTATTATTTTAATTCTTCAAAACATTAAAATATTTTCATTATGTGAATGAATATAATAATTCAATAGATAGAATAGTAGAAGATAACGATAATATGTTTAAACATTTATAAAAAAAAAACTTTATATATTTCTAAAATGAGACAATTGATATAGTATTCTCTTCATTTGAATATTGACAAAAGACATATAAGATGCTATTATCAAAGTGACAGATGTTTGAAATATACCATCTTTGTAGCACTAATTTTAATTTTATTATTTTTTATTTATGCTTATACCAAAAGCATAATATGTAAGAAAAACTTATTGTGCTTACACCATGCAATCTTATATTCCTAGACATAGAACATTTAAATCACTTTTACCAATGACAATAGTCTTATTTGTATCCCTATTAACAAAAAACAATTAACAATAAATTAATAAATTTAAATATAACTTGTTAATTTAATGCATTTTATGTATTTTTTGACCAACCAATACTATTTCTTAAGATAGTTGGAGTTTGAAGTTTGAACCCATAGTGTTAGTTTATTAATACTTAGTGCGTAGAATGTGTCAATTGAACTAAAGCTCTTATTAATAAAGTTTTTGATATTTATTAATTGATCTCATTGAAATTGTAAGGAGATTTATTATAATGATAAGGTTATAAATTTATTTAAAGTATGAAACTAATTGCAAAACATTGTATTCTTTATTATGTTATTAGTTTAACCGAATTATTAGAAATAGAGGTAAGTGAAGAAACACCAAGCAGCAAGTAATCAATATCGTAACCAAATTAAATGTGTACACATAAATAAATGATTCGTCCATGCTTTACATTAATGAAGAAACATCAACATGCAATGCGTGCAAAAGGAGGGGGCATCCCTTGCATGATGAAGCCAGGGAGAAGGGTTGGTGGCATTGCCACATCAGGCCATATGACTTTTATCATTCCAAAATTGACACGTCAACATCAACTCTCGTGTAGAATGCAGCAGCCAATGGCTTGACTACATTCTGCGTAAGTCTCCCAAATGCCTAATTAATTATTCGTAACACTTTTTTTTACATTTAAAATTTGCATAATATTTATTTTCTACTGATTGCCAATGATGTAAAATCATAATCACATTTCCATTTTGTCAATTAATTTTAAAACTAAAATGCTTAAGATAATAACCTATTAATAAACATATATCTCCTATTTCAAAAGATCAAAATTTAAATATATAGTGATTACTAATTAGTGAGCCTTCATGATTATTATTATTTTTTTTACATTTTTATAAAAAGCAAAGATATATCATTTAGCACTCGTAATTATCAATGAGTTAAATTATTTAACAACCAATATTTAGAAAGCTCTTTCCAACCCCACTCAACATAAATCTCATAAGTTTAAAAATATTAATTTAAATAATATTTTAAATATTAAAGTTCAAATATTCAATTTATTATTAACATTAAATTATTATTTATCAATAAAACAAATATAAGTCTCGAAAGAGAATAGCATATTGGGAAGCCATAATAACATTCATTTTTTCCCACACTCAAACTCTTCAATGAACATAAGGAACCTTTTCTTCTTATTAACTTATTTAAATGATAAAATAAATATAAAAAAAATTGTAAATACAATAAGACTAATTATAATGTGTTAAATTATATTATATAAGTGATTTTTTTATATATAAATGTTGTATTTAATATTTCAATTAAAAATATGGAAAATAATTTCATTACAGGATTTGATTGCAGTTAAAACTCCAAATTATAGCAAAAGAAGAAAATTTTGAGAAAAGTATAAACTCCACAAAGAGAAAAACCAAAACAAATTTTTAGGATAGAAAAAAGTTTTCTCTATTGATTTTTTGTTTTCCATCTAAAAAGTAACTCCACTATTCTTAACTAAAAAACATAAAAATAGTAGTGTGTAAATAACAATAATATTTTTATTCAATATATAAATGACAAATTAGCACCCTGTTGTTATATTTTTTGTTTTAAATTAATGTTGACTTATGTGGTTTTGAAACATCTTATATTAATGTAGTTGCATAGGATCATAAACAAAGTGAGCTGATGATCCTATGCACCCTATATGAACATCCCAAAACCAGTAAGTGACTTATGCTAACCACTTACAATTAGAAATTACGTGACTTGGCCTATTAAACTAGCATTGGACAAGGGAGTGTCCATATTTATTAAAATGATTTGTCTTAATTAACTTACAACTAAAAGATCTTCCCATGACTATGAAAAATCTAGATGCAAATAAGACACAACCTATCCTTGCATGTCAAGGACAATTTTTACAGAGTACAATATCATCAAATTTCAAAAGGCAATGTTAATAGGACACACTACATTACAAATTACTCAAATGGTCACAATCTTCCTGTCACACATAAACTTCAAAGTAAAGGTGGTTGTTATTTAGAGAATAAAGACCATTAGAATCAAAATTCTTAAGAAAATCACACCATAATGAAATCAAAGATTATAGGCCTAACCATTATTTTCACATGCTCATCATCACCTGAATTACCTGGAAGTAGTAAAATGAAAGTTGTTGTTTTCCTTTACCTTGTTAGGCAATTATGATGGATCACATACAACTTTTTTGGTACATTGCACAAAGTGAAAGCTACCAAGTTTAGTATCCTATTTTACATATTGGCAAGTAGCCTATAATATCTCCTGATAATACCTTTTTGGTTTATTGCACAAAGTGAAAACTACTAAAATTAATTCTACATACAACTTTGGTTGTTCACATTAACGACCAGCATTAAATTACGTAAAACACTTTATAGCAGGCACATAGACAAACCTACATACATAAGATTGCCAAGAAGAGACAAAGATTAACTAGTCAAACTAAAAGGACAATAATTTTCATAGAGATTTTGTGTGTTGTAAGATTTTGGTATATCAAAATTTGGATCCATTACTATACTAATACTAAGTTTGAAACTTTTTACCTGTTATGGCAGAAACTTCTATAGAGTAGATATGTAGTATTTATCTTCTCCTGGATGATCTCATTGCGTAACTGAATTTAAGCTAAAGCAAGACAGAAGCTCATCATCGTAAGAATTTCATATTCTTCTGACATAAGGTTTATAGTTTTAAAATCTAACCAACTGCATCTCAATACCAATATTTCCTCATTCATGCCTTGTGAAAATAAAAAAACAATTTACAATTGGAGATATGGGAAATACATCATTTTAAGATTAGATAGAGTGAGACTAAGACGACAGCTACCTGGAAATTCCCTTCACCATCTATTCTAAAATTATATTCCACTTTGTGCCTCATTGCTTTTAGGGTAAAGCCAGTTAATGGGCAAGATTGCAAAAGGTTGAAACATCTTGGTTACTTAATACATTTCAATCAGCGGATCTATTGTATCTTTTAAAATATCCTAAGCAGCCATATAAGATGATAAGAACCAGCTAGGAGATAGAAAAATAGAAATAAACCAGCACAAGAATAAAAAGAATACAAGTGACAAAAAGCCTTTTTTAACTTATTAACAATTTTCTACTCTAAATTAAATACAGTTAAATTAGATGATAAGAAACCTTAGAATGTCTTCTTTGATCAACACTGGATGGTATGAGGTTGATGTCCATGTCAGACCAAGTTTGCAAGCCAACACTCACCGTAAGGGGTTAGAAATTAGAATAAACCATATTTTCCTTTAACAATACCAAAAAACAAATGAGTATAATGAAGAAGACCAATAGGTAAAAATGAGAACTAGGAGTAACTGAGAAAATGATTAGTTTATGCTAGAATGTTATTGTTAGTGGTGAACATATTATAATAAGCATTATCTTTGATGTGAAACGATATTGTACCAGAGCAAATTTAGTATATCAACTATATCTCTTCAAACTAGTAAATCCTATAATTATAATAGTAGACAGTAGAGTAAAGATAGGGATGTATATGCCACTAACGTAGTTATAGATTGGAAAGATATTAATTTCAAGGTTTGGCTGTTCCTTATCAAATATGAAGTTCGTAAATTTGGAAAATATTTTATTTCCCACTACTGTCAATTATTGATGCCTTATAACTTAGATTTCTAGTATCCTTAAGCATATTCAAAATGAAATTTTTTAGCCTCTGATTCTTACAGAATTAGAATATATACATGTTCTATAAATTTCTCCATGTTTCGAAATAATTCACAACGCCTATAATGAAGTTTAGATTTTCAAATCATTTCAAATAATCTATGAATTTATCCCTTGATGAGAGCCAGCAATGAGGTTCAGAATCCATATCATTTTACTTTCCTCATCTTTCTAATGCTCATGAACATGTCACAATTCCATTGCTCAATGAATGAAAAAGGATAGACTCATTATCCATGGCATTAAGCCCTATGATTTTTACCATGACCCCATATCTCCAACTTTCAAATGTAAGCTATTGGAAGTTGATCTTTCTTAACATGGTGACAAGCAACAGCCATGATCTCTGCCTTTACCCTTCTACAAGTACTATTGGAGCTTTCATGGCTATATAGCATTTTCCCCCCAGAGCTAGCAATATAGGTATCCCTGTTACTAGATCAAATCATGTCTTCTATTTTAATACCATTTTGGATCTTCATTAGAGCTTTATGGAATCATCCATTATAAAAAAACAGGCAAGCCAAGAAATGATCTCCATCAGAAATAAAACACAAAAGGAAAGTGGGTTGTAGCCATCATATGAATAACTCAATTCAATCATCCCAAGATAAAGGGGAAGCATCAAAACTGTAATATAAATATAGCATGTGCCAGATAAAATGTGGAAAAACAAAATGCCTTATTTGTTAGTCGTCTTTTTTCTTTTTTTTTTCATTATTTCTCTCTTTTCCTTTCATTTGAGCAATAGTTGAAAAAATTTGCATAACACGAAAATAGAAAGAGAGTGAGAGGAAAAGAAGGAGAGGATCAATGTCAGGTACTCAGGTCATAACAGTGAATGTCAGGAATAATGCTTATCTCTTTGCAATTCTCACTTATTAGTTCTCTTAATAATTGGAAGTATTCAAATATCTTTCAATTTCATCAACATCCAATAACAAACATGGAAGGGGGTTTGTTCACAGTATCTGGCTATTTGTCTAGGAAAAGATAAAATGAAAAGAAAATCAATCTAGGATCATTTTCAGAAAAAGAAATGCACATATGTATCAAGAAAAAGAAATGCACATATGTATTAGTTCTAAGAATTTACAGCCAATCATGTTTTTTTAGTGCCACAACTTGATACAACAATTTCATGCGGCTGCAGCATAAATTTATAGCTAATTAAAAATGCAGTTAAGTATAATGTGTATGATCATAGCATGGTTTCCCCAACAACAAGAGCACATGTATTAATTTGAATTTAAGCTAAAACAACAAAGTTTATAGTTTAAAATAGAGCAAAAGTTTTGCTTCATCTTTCCGCTGATCTTTATTTCTATTAAAAAAATCAAATCGTGTCAACAAGATATCATATGTGCAAAAGAATAGTACAATTATTATACACTAAAAAAGGACAACACTTCAGGAATAGGACCACTCTTTTTCTTTTGGTCAAACTTATGCCAACTGCAATGATGCAGAAAGAAAAATTCTCCCATACTATACTTCATTTATAATGTTTGAATTGCAATGTATCTTTTGATAAATCACAAGTATTAATTGATATAAATTCCTTCAACAATACTTGCCACTCATATAATGCATTAGTTCTACGAAAATAAATTTATATACTTTGTAGTGCCAAAAACTTGATATACATTGTTCGAGTCATAGAAATAGTATTAAAGACACAAGTGTCTCGCAAATAAAATATGAGACTACATTATTTGCCAATTGTTCCAGTGATCAAAGGGGTTTTGACCCATCAAATTTACAGAACATGATATACTTTATCTTGTAACAAAGCAAATGAGAAAGTGAGAAAGCTAATGGGGACATGCAACAATAAAGGACAGCACTTATAAGACTTAGTTTCAACTTAAAGGCCATTTGCTTGAACTAATTTAAAATGACAAGAAAAAAACTGAGTTCAAGATCTCTAAAATAGGGATCTAAGGATGATTTAAAGGTAGAAAATATTGTAAGATTGAATGTTACCGAAGGTATGATATATTAGAATTGGTTTAACAAGCACATGTTGGAAAAATAATTCAGTACTACAATATCCCCGTCTTCTTTTAATATTATAGTAAAGTAGTACACACAACTCCTCATGTTGCACCATTTACGAATTGGGTTATTTAAAAAATGAATTTCTACTATAAAACAAAGTTTTGCTCAACATTTCAAAATAATATATTTTTACAGCGAAGTGATCATGAGTTCATAGCATAAAAAGCATAACCTTAAAGGAAATTGACAGTAGCCCCTCCCCCTAACACTCATTTGCTCTCCTCTTGTTAGCTAAATGAAGGCAACTATAATCATAACAATAACATCAATACTAAAACAATCAATTGACCGTATACCAATTAAATGCCAAATAGGTCATGGAGAAAAATTGATTCCATGGTAATATCCATTTTTTAACTGAAAATGTTAAACTTTTATGGTAAGAACATGCTTACCTTAGTTGGTGAAGGGGGAAATTTTGTTTCATTTTCACTTGAAAGAACTATTGCCCACGTCTCTTGTTGGTGCTTGAAACTATGAAGAACTGACATCTTCTGTTGTTTGCCCATTACAAGTGCCTCACACTGGTTCTTCATTTAGTCATAAGGTACTAGAGTTGAGGACATGGGGAAACTTGGCTATTTCCAAAACCTATCCATACAATAATCCCATAGCATCTTTAAGAGAAGATGAAACATAATGTCCAACAAAAGGATAAAAATTAAAAGGTTGCTGCTTCTACCAAATTCACATATAGTAATCATAATGTCTATTACCCAAGATTTGTTCATGCAGGGCTAATAGCAACAATAATATATTCACAATTTAAAAAGTGAAATGATCCTAAAGCTTGTTCAAAACTTGAGAGCATAATCTGATATCATCACTACAATCATTGAACCACTAATTGACCAAATTAGTCATTAAAGAACAAATGAAGTTAAAATTACTCACTTCTTCAATATATTGTGAATGAATAATTAATTTAATGAAAGCTGGGAAGCAGGTTAATAACCTTCCCATATTTTACCAACTTGATGTTAGATATAGACTTTGTCAAGCTGAGCTATAGAAGATGTATCTAAGGTGTTACTCAAAACGTTTTAAGTTATAAAAGAAAATTGTTATATTCACAGATAATTTTGTTGAACTTGAAACTGTAAAAATAAATATAATCATTAGATATTTCTTCATAGTGTTTAAGAAGTGGGATGGGGGAGCATGGAGGGTAAAGTAACACATAATGCAAAAGCTTAATCACATCTTATGAACAAGTGATAGTAGGCAATAGGCATTAGAATTTGTAACTAATACCAAAAGATAAGCTTCTTTAAACATTCCATTCAACTAGTGCCTTCCTAAATGTAAAGATATGAAAAATAAGCCTATGGAGATATATTACTGCTTTTGCATTATAAGTCATGACCTTTCTAAACATTCCATTCAACTAGTGCCTTCATAAATGTGATAGTAGAATCAAACTTCTTTCCAACCTCTAGCTTAACCTTTCTCATTATATATGTTTTCTCATTGAAATCTTGATACTTAGGAAGGCCATCTTCATCTGAGGTATCACTAACATCAACACTCCTATGGTTTTCACTATCATCATACTAAGAATCATGATCACCTACATCTTTACTGCCCACCCCTACATTTCTCCGACTGGTAAATGATTGACTATACATCCATTTGTTAACCTCAATATGTATATTCTTCTTGACATTATTAATGTCATGTACATCTTCCCTTTCGTCCTATGAACCACCCTCAAAGTTTGAAAATTCCTCACTATTAGAGTATGTATAAACCCCACCCTCACTAGCATCCAAACCACCCTCACATGCAACCTCCCCAGTTCTCACACTAGCATCCATAACAACACCTACAACACCCTCATCTACAGCCTCCCCTTAAGAGATAAGTAAGAGCCCATAAAGTTTAATGATTAATGACCATTTTCTCAATTAAAGGCAGAATTCCCATAAGCCACCTCTTTAGACCATGTCCCTTCCATTTTCATAAAATTGTTGAAATTAAGCTATGACTTATCTAGATATAGGTGTATCCACCCATTAAAAATTTTAGCAGAAGCCTCACATTAATATTTGCTTCAACCAATATTTCATTGGGATAGCCAATATAGTACTTCTTTAATTAAAAAATTTGAGACTAATTTGGAATGAGTAAAGCAAAACTATGATAGCAAGATCTTAACAAAAAAATGATATAGATGTCTAAATCATGGGGAAAATATCAAATTCATACATAATCTGCAACAAAAGCAACCTTTGGTAGATAAGCATCCAAAACAAAAACCAAAATAACATAACAGATAGCTCATTCAGTAAGAAGACTTGAACAACAACCTATAGCAATGCCAAGCGAAGAAAGTATGTACCTACCCTGAAATCTTAATCTTGACTAAGAATTACTAGCTAGAGACAAAAAGACATTTGAACAATAAATATGCCAATGCTTCAAGTGGACAAAATTACAGCATACCGACCTCAGCAAGCTCAAATATAGGAACCTTTTGATAAGTTAAGGAAATGACATGAATCGCATAGCCTTGGATCTCCTACTCAAAACCTACAATTAATCTCCATTTCAGCTTAGTGTATAATATAATCATGGGCGAATAAAAAGTGTGAAGCTAGAAAGCTCAACCAGTGCCAACAATAAACAAGAAGAAAAATAACTTAATCAAGATCAAAGCTAAAAACTCCACTTGTTTCTAGAAGATTAATACTCATTAGTTACAATGTATACATAAGTGTAAAAAAGATACAATATATAACAATATAATGTAAAATCCATTCTACATGAGACGTATGGCAAGTTAGATAAGAAAATGACATCTGCCTATTTTCATGACAACGGAATTAAACCCTTGCCTTTCAGTAGGACCATGAGGCTTCCAAATGAAACTTGACCCAATTGACCAGATAAAGCACTGTAAAACTAGGCAACAACAATGTAGCTAAATTAAGAAATTTGTGAATACAGTTCATGAACTCTTTTGGTAACCCATCATAGTTTATCACTTAGTAACAGCTAATAATAATAGTAGTGAGTTTGTAATCTACATAACCATAGGCAGGGATGAGAGAATTAATAGTGTAACAACATGGAAAGTACTTTTGAAAGACGCTTATAGAGAAAGGAGATTTAGATTTGCATAAACCGTTAATTGAAAAATGGAGCAAAAGATATATTATGTAATGACACCTTAGTTTCAAAACAATCAAGTTGGATGTATGTTATTGCTAATAATGGATTTTATAACACCAATTTCTATAAAGCAATATACATATTTTGAAAGGAGAAACTCTTCTTGTTTGAGTAGTGTCATGTAACAAACCAAGCCAAATCTAATAACAGGCATTCAAAAGACAGAAATCTAACATCTTCCACAGGTTTAATGACTCCAAATCTAATAACCCATAACAAAAGTCATATTAATAATTTTTTTCAATTTTGTTTTTTCTACACAATACAGTTTTACTCCTAGAAGAAAGCATACTTGATCCTCGCTTAGTTTTGGTGTTGCTTGAGACACAAACTAATTGCTATGATCATAAGCAAGAACACATGAATTTCAATAAACATAATAACCAAGCACTTGAACAAAATTTTTAGGCTTCAGCCTTGATACCATAGAAACCTTAAAGTTCAAAAATCAAGTGACTTAATCGATTTGAACCACTTCAATGATCCAACAAATAACGTAAGCCAAGGTTGTCATGCTTACCTGGGCTAAAAATTCCTCATCTGGTTGTTTACTAGCCACTTGTTCTCTTCCTTTTTGTCGACCACCGCACCTTCAAGATGGCAAAAATGAAAGTGAGAATATAGTGTTAATAGCCAAAACAAAACAAATACCCAAAAAAAATGTTAACCTTTGCTCTTTTTTTTATAACATTAAGCATAAGAACAAAAAGCATTATTATGGCTTTGATTTAATATTACTCAACAAGAGCATGGAACAACTTATATTGCTCATCAATAAAGGTATAATATATATTAAGTTATTGGTATCAACAACCATGTTTCACCATCATCCTTGCAACTTGTATAGATAGTTAATCACCTTAGGGTAGCAAGTTTATTACAAATCGAGATCAAACCTGTTGTTGATATGCAAGGATGAGATTGAATTATAAGGGTGAAAACCTAGTGATAAAATATCAAAGATTTCGGTAATATACTGCAAGTACAGGTCCATTAACCTTGCCATACAAAAATAAAATTGGCAAACTTAAAATGAACAAAATAAAGCAAGCCAACTTAAAATCACACAACTTTACATACTTACAAGAAAATGAAATGTCCAATTACCTTAGCAAAATCCAATCGAGCCTTTCCTTTAGTGATTTCTTTAGGCTCACCTTGCAACACTGGCACTGTAAAATTAACAAGTTAGAAGAATAAGTAGGCAGGAAAAGTGTAAGGCAATAAGGCATAGTGTTTAAAATAGAGAAAAGAGGAAGTGTCTTGAGGAAAACAATAGAGAGAGAAAGAGAAGGTAAAAAGGTTAAATTATAGAGGAAGAAATCAGGGTCCTCTTAGATAAAATACTCTTCTTTTTTGTTTTTTGTTATCAAGTTACACAAAATACTTGACTTACCAATCTTAATGGTCGGTTCTTAAAGAAAACCTAGGAGCCATCTAGATAAAGTATCATTGTAATCTACAAACAAGCTTGATAAATTACGCAGAGAATCAAAACCCATATAGGGCTTTCAATCAGTAAAAAAAGAAAAAGAAAACTCTAAATCAACATTTCAATTTATAGTTAAACCATTCGCAAATTCGAGGAAAAATTACGTTGACAATCAAATTTTCAATCCAAATAAATCTACTGTCTGAATGGTCCAACTACTTTATCAAATCAAAACATGAATTTCTAAGAGAAAGAACACTACCCCATAGAGCACAAAATAGCAAGAAATATACACTGATATAAGGATTTCAATTAGGAAAGAAATGGAGATGAAAGAACAAATTAAGGTCTTACCTGAAATTGAGAGCTACAACGCACAACGATTTTGTGCGAGGAGGAAAATAAACTTTCGATGAGAGTCATGGGCTCCGATGGCCACTCTGGAACCTTCAATGTCAGCTCATGTTCTTGGCTCTACAACCTTCAATGGCAGCTCCGGTTATTGAAGAAAAAGATGAGAGAAAGAAATAGCGGCCGTTTGTCAAAGGCAAAGAGATGATTGATGTCCTAGACTTCTAAGTGTCATTTTGCAATTATTGGTTTTTGAGGGACCAAATAGCAAAAATTATAATATTTTTCCATTCCAACCGGTTTGTCCGGTTGCCGATCATCAACTCACTTTAATCCAATGGTTGCTATTTAGGGCCTGTTCGGATGTTCTTTAAAAAGAATGATTTTTATAGAATGGGAAGTTGATTCTTAAAAAAGAATGTATTTTAGTAGAATGAGAAGTTATTTTGCGTTTGGATGTAAAAGGACTTTTGAATCAAAAAATGTGTTCAGTTGTAAAACTGTAAAAGGACTTTTGATTGATAGAATTACTAAAAAGGACATGTACAAGAAATTTAAAATTAATAATTTTTAATAAATAAAAATTATATATTTAATTAAAATTTTTTAAAATGAATATATACATAATTAAAAATAATAATTTTTAAAATAAAATAATAATTATGTAAAAATAATCATAATAAA
>JASKGM010037795.1:0-23432 GCA_034509205.1 Ceratonia siliqua
CACTGACGTTGAAAGGGATGCAGAAACATCTAAATAGGATTTGGAAGACAGTAGCAATAAACATATATATTGTAATCCAGAAAGATTTTATATCTTATTTATGTCTATGTACGGAAAAACTTAATAGATGAAATAAAATATCATGTTTCTTGCTGAATATTGTCCAACAATCTGATCTGCATCATAGCAAGATCATATTTGTGTTGGAGGAGGGAAGAGGAAGATTTCTGTGTGGGACTTTAATAATCGGGCCTCAAATAGTTTGTTGACAAGTACGACAAAAAACTATTTGACCATTGCTAGGCATATCAAATATGAAAAATTGATACAAATTTAGGAAAAAATACACAAAAATTTGTTTAACTTTTACTATTTTGGAAACAACCATTACGAACTTAAATCCTTGAATGTTGGTAAAAGTCATAATAAACACTTCCATCCCAATTCTGTTAAAAATTTAAGTGTGAAAACATTATCACAATAAGATAGTGAAATTATCATGAATTACAAAAATATATGTTGGATACTTTAGCATCAACTTGAAAATAGAATAAAGAATTAATCCATTTCAAATAAAAGAAAAGAGAAAAAGATTTTCAGTTCAAACTACGACTCAAATATTCACAGATACTCATTAACACAATCAGGTAACAGATTGAGTTTGAAATTAAGAGAAGTCAGATTAGAAGAATTGGGGAAAGATGAGGGACTTAAGAGATCGAGCGAAAAGGGATTGGGAGAGAAAGTAGGAGAAGAAATTAGCTCCGGGAAGGAAAATTAGGTGCAACCCAATACGAATTTTACAAGGAATCGTAGAAGAAAGAAGCTATTGTGGAGAGAGAAAAATAATGGTTAAAAAAGAGAGGTTGCTGAGGTGAGCATTAAGTTACTTAATGAAAATATTAACAGAAGGTTTGAATTGTATAAATTAAGAGTTTAAGGGGTACACTGTTAAATTTTATAATCCAGAAGATTAACTTATACAAGGACTTAAGTTTAAAGATGAGTTCCACCAACTTGCTTTGGGTTTCATGGAGAAGTATGAGAGGAAGAGGTCCTAGAAGTCCTTAACATTTTCCTGTGGGGCTTTATGTCATTTCACTTACTGGTTATTGTTATTTTATTCCTGCTGTTTGACTTTTCTTGCTGTATCTGTATTTATTTTGCTATCTGATTATGTAGCTAATTGAGATGGCTTTTGAACAATATTGTATTTTTCTGAATATTGAGACATTATCGAGACACCTCTGTGAGGTTCTCTGCCCATTCTCCTGGAACTCCATTTCTGGGTTTGTGGAAGAGTTGTGTTCTTTGTGTGTATTCGTATTCAGCTTCACTCCTTTTCCCGTTGCATCGTGTATTTTGCCTTGCCTTGTTTCTAGCGGCATCAGATATGTATATGTGATAATTTGATCTACATGTTATATACGTAATCTATCTAGCTAATTTTTCTCTCTCATCTTTCTTGTGAGTTGTGATATTTTGTAGCGTTAAAAACAGGGGAAGAGATGGCATATTGGAGTACAGAAACAGAGCAACTTTCCATTCACCCAGGAAGCTCTTCCACTAAGGGCTAAATCAGCTTTCATATAAGTTTCATTGTCACCAACGATGTAGAAATAGAAATAGATGGTCCCAAAACGAGTAACAAATCAAGCGTAAAGGAACGAGCAATTCCATTAGTTGACGAATTTGAACTTGGGATCAAAGATTTGGTATCACCAGGGGACTTTTTTTTCGAAGAGAAGGATTTTTGGAACAGGCTCGAAATGCAGGTGAAGAAGAAGCTTAGTATCAGTAGAGGTGAGGCCAGACTTACTAATTCATCATCATTATCTTCTTCAGTAATAAGATGAGTAAATGATGTGTAGTTAAAAAAAGAAATCGTGAGAGTTTGTAAAAAAAATTGTTGTGAGAATAGAATACATCAATTTAGAACTTATTGGTTTTTAAAGTAACCGTAGATAGAGCTGTGAAAAGTGCCTTCTAGTGTCGATCTTATCAATTCTGCAAAAATTATAAGGTCACGTTACTAAAATAGTGTCCAATTTTAAAATGCCTTTATAGTACTCTTCTTATACATGTCATATAATATTTTTTTGTTTTTATCTCTCAACATTTTTTTTTATTTTTTTTTTAATTTTTAATTTTATATTATTTGAACTATTTTTTTATGTATGTTAACTTTTTGAACTTTTTTAAAATTCTTTTACTTTTTCTTTGAACTATATACTTGAACAGCACGTTTAGAATATTTTTAAAAAATTATTATACATAGAAAATAACTTAAATAATATAAAATTAAAAAACTAAACAAAAAATGGGTGGTGGAATAAAAATAAAAAAGTGCGGCATGAGATATGTATGGAAAGAATGTTGTAATATAGAAAGAGCCTTTTAAAAAATACTTTTTAGCCAGATTCTATTAAGCTATAGGGTCAAACAAAAAACAGAAAAATCATATAAAAAATTAAAAAATAATTAATAATGAGTTAATCCACATCTCATATTATTATATTGAGTTTAATCTTTCTTTTATTAAAACAATGTCTTTCTTATACTTTTTCTAAATTTTTTACTTTAAAATAATATTATTTGAACATTTTTTAATACATGAATATAATACAAGTATTATTTATCATTCTGAAATTATTTTTTATATATTCAAGTAATTTAATAATATTTTTTATATATTAGTAAGTATTACTTAATTATTTTCATATTAAATTATTTTTTATATTATATTACTAATATATTGTGTCATATAATATAAAAAATTATAAAAAATAACTTTTTATTACTGATCTGATTGTGATTTGACCACGATCGAACCAGTAAACTGTGAATTGTTGTCTCGGTCGGTTTAATCACTCGTCTAGTTTTAAAAATATTGCTTAAAAGTAATTTAATTATAAAAAAAATTAACATTTATTTTCTTGTTAACTTTTAATACATGAACAAAAGTAAAGTTTATAAATAATAAAAAAATTTGAACCTTACTAAATTTAATTTAAGGGATCCAATGCCAAGACCCGTTAATTAAAAAATTAAAAAAAATTAAAGGAGAAGACTTTACGATACTTCTCCCAAATTAATGAGTGTCAAGAAAGTTAAATTAAAGATCTGCATCTTGGCCAAATCTGTTATACCTTTATATGGAAGGTAGTAATTAATGTCATTGTTTATTATCCTTGTTCCAAATTAAAATAACTATAGTTAATAAAAGGTGATGCTATAAAAAGATTTAGGCCCGTTCGTAACTCCTTACTTTTTTGGAGAATGCATTTTTTTTAAATATTAAGTCATTTTGTCAAAAACTGAAGTGTTCGTATATTCTTATTATGTAACGAGAAGGAGGTTGAGAATGCGTTTTCTTCCTTTAATGAGAAGGAAAAAAAATTAACTTTTTCTTCAGAAGGCATTTGACAAAAGGAGATCTATATTTTTTTTTACCCTCAACCTTCGGATTCACGCCAGCTGATCATCGTCCTCACCTCAACTAGTTCATATTTGCACATTCCCTCTACCAGTTCGTCTACCAGTTCAGATTTGCACAGAGACCTGCTCATCCCCCACACCCAACGATAGTTCGTCTACTAGTTCTTTGGCATTAAAGCTCCCCGCCCAGCTCGAGGGTTCTTGATTTGGGAGATTTACTGCGCACGTAAGCTTCCATTTCTTGATTTGGTGGATTTTATTCCTGATTTAGGGATGGTGATTAATAATCTGTAGGTTTTGTTCTTGAAATGGGGTTTTCTTCTTCTTCACCCTTGAATACTATTAAAAATTATGTGCTTCCCCTTTCTATTACGAATTTACTTGCATTCAGTGAAGCTTCTGAAAGTTGAAAAGGATTATGAACTAAAAATAAGAACTTAAGTTTATTGGAAGGGGGAGAAGGGGATTACAGGGACTGCACCAGTTTGCCTGTATGAATGATTTTGAATTGTTTGTTTCAGTTAGATCAATAAAATGTCGAATCCCTCTGTTTTGTTGAAAATGCTTCAGGGGGAGTGGAAGGAATAGAAAATTGGCCATAGGGCCATGGTTTGTCTTGTGCTGTTATTTGTTTTCTTCCATTGAGGAATTATAAAACGTCCAATCCCATCTTAACTATATATATTTTAGTTACCGGTACTAGTCAAAATTAAAAACAAAGGAAAATGAGAAGATTTCATAACAATCTTAATAAAACAAGAAAATCTGGAAGATTAACAAATACCCTCAATAATTTCCTATCTACAAAGAAAAGAAAAATAGTAGTCATGAATTTCTATCTTGAATATAGCCAAATGGGTCTTGAATTTGGTCCACAGAAATAGATGTTCGTTTAATGAACTCCAAGCAATCTGCAATGGCTTCAGAATAGAAAGAATTAGACCTCCCAAAAAATCTCAACCTACAATCACTGAACCTTCTGAAACTTCCATGGTAGGATCATCCCCTTCCACTGCTAACCCTGTTATAGCTCATATGATCCATGTTTTGGCTTAAGCTATGTACAAATAAATAAGGTTAGGGGTGACTTTTTGGATGGTGAGTAATGATGGGATTGGTGTGAAGAACAATGAAGGAAGGAGCTAGTAAATTTATGGGTTTGGACTGTTTTGAAACTCTGGACGGTGTTGTTGTGAGGGAAATTATACAAGGCTTTTAGGATGGGATTTTAAACTAGAAAACTTATGTTTAAATATTGAAGGGGACTATAAAATCATGTTTTGGTGTGATGGGGCCATAGGGAACAAGAGAAACAAAAAAAAAATATTTTTTTAAATATATAGAAATAATTAAAAATAACACTATCAAATTAAAAATAAATATATAAAAAAGATTAAATTATTAAAAATTATGAAAGAGATTGTTTGCTCACAAGATTTTTAATGTTTTAGAAACTACAATTACTAGCCATCTTGCTGCTGGTTTGTTGCAGTTTATGCTCTGTTAGTGGAAACATAAAAAAAGGCAGAAAAATCACAAGTGTAGTGTTGCTTTGAGAAGGAAGAGAGATGGCGATTGGTCCCATGATTAGAAGGCAATCTCTTAGGGTAAGTGAAAATGCAAGATAACAAAAGGAGTGGGCAATTAAGAACCTTTCAGATAAAAGCATAACATGGATGTGCCCTGTTGATAAAAATATATAGATAAGTTTTAAGCAAATGCTATTGATAAAAATATTGTTCCATCAACAACATAGTCCACAGAAGTTCACGATGGTCACAACAAATCGAGGAAGAAGGGTAGAAGACGATGGTCCACAGTAGTTCATGATGGTTAGTGGTCACAACAGATCAAGGTAGAAGGATCAAAGATGATGGTCAGATAGCAAGTTGTGAGAGAGAAAGGAAACCTATTTGATTTTGGGGTAAATCAAAAGGGTAATTAGGTAATAAAACATTATCAAATTTTACATTCATTCCCAAAATCTTTCTAATTCATGTGTTTTGAAGGGAATGTTTTTTTGGCAAATTATGAAGAAAGTGCATTCCTGAGAAAGATATATTCCAAGAATGATTTTTTCAAACTTCTACCAAATGAAGAAAAGTTATTTTTCAATTAAACTTTCTACCAAACGCCCCTTTGGTATCTCACTATATGATGAGTTAAGAAAATAGAGTTGAACCTTAATTAAGAGGAGTTATAATTTTTGTCTAATGTAAAGGCTTAATAACATATATTTAACGTTTGAGTGTTGAGTTTTTTAATGACTTGTAATGCTTCGGAGTTGCATTTATGTCATTGATATCAGCACTTGACCATTACTCTTCTTAATGCGGATCTTTTTTGCTTGAAAAATGAGTTTTTTTTTTCAAAAAAAATATAATATTAGATCTAAATCTCGACTCATATCTTGAAAAAAGACAAAAAAGATCTCAGTTTGAAAATATTAGGATCCAAATCCCTTCTTAACCTTCTGATCAGTTTCCTCATTGAATTTAAGATGCTTTAATTTAAAAAAAAAAGTATTTTTTGTAGTATAAAACAAGTGTTTTGTTATTTTTACAATACCTTGTTTTTAAATATTTGTTATCAATTTTTTTAATTAATAAATGATGACCGTATTAATAGATATTAATAGAAAGAAAATTAATATTCTTACGTAGATTTTATCTTTGTTAAGAGTGTTGGTCAGGCTAGTATGCAGACTGAGCCTGCCAGCTAAGATTGAACTCATTGTTAATCTAGTTGTTAGCTTGCAGTTAGCTTTCTGTTAAGAGGTTTTCATTCTGTTTCAGCAGCACTTGTTATAAGCACTATTGTATTCACTCTTCAGAATAGAGATATCGAGTTCCTTCTCTTCCTCTCTCTCTCTCTGTTAATTTCATCCTCTTGTTTCTTTAATATGGTATCAGAGCTCGTTATGATCCATGGAGAACCTAATGCTAAATATTGCCTTCCTTCCAACTAGAGGCTCAACCACCATGGCTTCCAGTTATAAAAATTATATTGAAAAATGTTTTAAATAAAATAGTTGAGTTAATTTAAAATATTATTATATAGAATGTAATATATTTATTGAAGAATTTAATGACATGTGATTTGTCTTTTACATATAAAAAGAAAAAGCATTTATTATTATCATATTGAGCATGTATTACTTATCCTTAGTAAATGCCAAGACTCTCTTGATTAAGAGAGCAAATTTTCTATGATCCTTGTCCCAAATTAACTATAAATATTATGCTTTGTTTTAAAGGTTCAGAACAGATTCATCTGTGTAGAGCCAGAAAGCCACAGTCCCCAGTCCAAAACAAAATGATGGATTCATCTTCAACAATGGCTTTGAGCTTCGTGGCACTGTTCTTATGTGCAAGTTCTGCCACACAAACTCATCAAGCAGATGACTTAACAGTCGCAATAACATGCGATCAGGCAATCAAGATCATGGAGCCCTGCCAACCATTCTTTTCGGGTTCAGGCCCAGAAGATCCGACCCCAGTTTTCTGCATGGCTGCTTGGAAGTTGAGTGTAATTGCCAAAACCCCTGAAACCCCGTAAGGCTGTATGTGAATGTTTCATGGCCAGAAAACTCTCCGCAGTCGCTCTCCATAGAATTGAACTGCTCCGCCAAGGTTGCGCTAATTAAGCCCCTTCCCATTTCCCCTCACTGTAGCAGGTAATTGTCTGCACAACTAAAATATTTACAAAACTTTTGCAATTTTCTTTTCCAATTACTCATCTTTATTTACATTCTCTTACTTACCTCGTTTCATTACTTATAAGTTTTGAGATTTTTTGGTAGGACTTATAAAACACTATTTTTATAAGGGTCAATGACGGATTAACGTTGATTCACAATGTGAAATTTTTTTTAATATATATGAAATTTTTTTTGTTCCCATAAAAATTTAAAAGTTGATTCCCAAATCTTCATCACTTCTTTAATTAGCTATAACCCACTAAATCATTTTAAAGAAAATTTAAAAGTTATTTTATATGCTTAATTTTTATCATAATTTTACCTTTAATTTTATACTTACTTGTATTTAATTTCCTTATTTATTTTAGTTTTTATCTACTTTGTTTAATTTTTGTTTAGAAATGAATAAAATAAGAAAAATATGAAATTTTGCTTTGAGTTGTGAAATTCAAAATATGATATTTGGCTAATGAAAGAGAAAGGCAATTAAGAATTTTTTTATTAAAAAAAAAACTTAACGAAATGTTGTTATTTATATTTTACTTCTTGTCCTCAATAATAAAAATTTATGGATCCACCAATGAAAAGAGTAGACCTCTTCTATAACTTAAGAGAATTAAACAGTAATGAGTGGTTAAAAAAGCTTTTTGTAAGATTTATAATCATACTTTTATTGTAAGGCCAACATTTCTTCTCGCTACACATGGTATTTCTGAGTTTTGTTTCATGAATAAACAAATTTGAAAAAAAAAAGAGCGATGATTTTATTAAATTCTTGATATGCTACAGCACATTTGGGTACAGCTTTCATACAACACTTTATTTTATTTTACCTCTCATTACCTTTTTTTTTGTTTTTCTTTTTGTATTATTTGGGCTGTTTTTTATATATAGTTATTTTTAGAAAATTTTTTATAATTTTTTATTTTGTTAAACAGTAGAAAATTTTACTATTCAAGTTTCAAAAGTACTATTTAAGCATATTGTTCAAAGAGAAGTAAGAAATTTTAAAAAAATACAAAAACATTTTAAAAAATTACCATATATAAAAAATAGTTCAAATAATAAAATAAAATAAATAAATGAAAAAAAAATAATGAGAGACAATATAAAAAAGTGCTGTATGAGAGGTATGGAAGTGGTGCTGTAATATAACAAAAACCTTTTATTATCCTACTTTTTGCATGGTTATGAATTATTAAGTTTATTTTTTTATAACAACTTTATTTATACAAATTTTATTTTAAAATTATACATATAATTTTATTTACTTTTGTGTTATCAAATTCAATACAATCACTTTAACAATTTATAATGTTATGTAAATAGCATTTCTATCTTAATTTTTTTTTTTTTTGGTTCTTTTGCATTTTTTATCTTGTTACTGAATTACTGATGAAATTTGCGATTGTATATGTGCTTATATTATATGCAGGGTTCTGTGACGTTGAAAGGGATGCAGAAAATCTATGGGCCTCGGAAGACAGTAGCAATAAAACATTGTACTGTAATGTAGAAATATTGTCTCCTCTATGTATGGACACAGTTAATACATGAAACCGAAGTAAATTTATGAGAAATATTACTTATAAAATTAGCATTATTCTTATGAATTAGTGTCCTACACCAATTGATTTATCCTAACCTTTCAACCCTTTTAGTAAAGGTAATGATATAAACAGTTTTACTTTTACTTTTATTACAACATATATCTTAAAAAATTTATTAATTAAACTATATATTTAAATTAGAGTTATAAATTATGTTTACCACTCGTAAAGTTTCTAAAACCTGCATTAACATTCCTTATAATTTGAATTTATACAAAAATCTTTCTTTTGTTAATAAATTCGCTAATAATTAATCTTATTCTAAATGTACTTTTCGTCTTAAAAAATTTCAATAACCTATATGAATCACAAATAATCAAAATGTCAAATTACCACTTTCAAAATCTTTATATAGAGAAAGTTAATATGAATATTTTAAAATTAAAGGAGCGTGAATATAATTTTTATAAATTTCAAGAAGTGAAAAGTGGGAAGAGCAACTCGACCTTCTCTTTTTTATAATTTAACCAATAGGATGTCAAGGGTATAAATTTTGAGTAAAATCTTAAACTAGAGAACTCAACTTTTTGGAAGGTTGAACTTTAATTTTAGAGAATTACCATGAACTTGACCTACTAAGAAATAAAGCTCTCTTTATTGTATGTGAGATGTATTTCGAGATTCTCGTCATTAACACATCAAGAGTGTAAATCTCGAGTGTTGCATCTTACAGTATAGAAAACCCAGTCTCTTGAAAATTCAAACTCTTTTCAGAATTACCCAACAAGAAATCACAGAAAACAATAAGATTTTCACATCCAAACGGTTCACCCTCCTTTGCTACTCCATACCTCAAACTCAAGTTTTATCTTCCTGAGAATGCATTGTAAATCTATCACAGAATCAACATAGCTAAAGCATTAATAGCAACACATTATATTATATAAATATTCAAATTTCCGCAGAAGCGGTAGATATTAAAAGTACTGAATAAATGCACAAACCATATAAAAACACAGACAAATTTATTTAGAGGGCCACACTATAATGGACCCATTTACTTCAAACAAGTTGAGGAAAACGAAAACAATCACAGAGGAGGAGACCAACGGAGCTTCAACACACTTAGTTTCCACCACGAAGACGGAGCACAAGGTGAAGGGTGGACTCCTTCTGAATGTTGTAGTCAGCAAGGGTACGTCCATCTTCGAGCTGCTTTCCAGCAAAAATCAATCTCTGTTGATCTGGGGGAATACCCTCCTTATCTTGGATCTTGGCCTTCACATTGTCAATTGTGTCAGAACTCTCGACCTCAAGAGTGATAGTCTTGCCAGTAAGGGTCTTCACGAAAATTTGCATTCCACCACGGAGACGCAGGACAAGATGGAGAGTTGATTCCTTCTGGATGTTGTAGTCAGCCAAGGTACGGCCATCCTCGAGCTGCTTGCCGGCGAAGATGAGCCTCTGCTGGTCTGGTGGGATTCCCTCCTTGTCTTGGATCTTGGCCTTGACATTGTCAATTGTGTCGGAGCTCTCGACCTCAAGGGTGATGGTCTTGCCGGTGAGAGTCTTGACGAAGATCTGCATACCACCACGGAGACGGAGGACGAGGTGGAGGGTGGATTCCTTCTGGATGTTGTAGTCAGCTAGGGTACGACCGTCCTCAAGTTGCTTGCCAGCGAAGATAAGACGCTGCTGGTCTGGTGGGATCCCTTCCTTATCCTGAATCTTGGCCTTTACATTGTCGATGGTGTCTGAACTCTCGACCTCGAGAGTAATGGTCTTGCCGGTGAGAGTCTTGACGAAGATTTGCATACCACCACGGAGACGGAGGACGAGGTGGAGGGTGGATTCCTTTTGGATGTTGTAGTCGGCTAGGGTACGACCGTCCTCAAGTTGCTTGCCAGCGAAGATAAGACGCTGTTGGTCTGGTGGGATCCCTTCCTTGTCTTGAATCTTGGCCTTTACATTGTCGATGGTGTCTGAACTCTCCACCTCGAGAGTAATGGTCTTTCCGGTGAGGGTCTTGACGAAGATTTGCATCTACAGTAATCCCAAACAGATAAATCAGAGACACCCATATTAATGATTTGAAGAATTGTAAATAAAAAGAAACAAAACCCAGATCTGAAAGTCGTTTTCATTCAATAAAAGATTTAAATGAAATCAGAGAACTAACCAGAACCATCAAATTGAAATCCGGGAAAGAGAAAAAAAAATTCACGATTAAGAATCCTAATTATAATAAATTATTTGAGAAATTTTGAAGTCGTTTTCATTGAATAACCGGAAACCGTCAAATTGAAATCATGGTTTACATCTGATAAAAAAGAAAACCCAGATTTATCGGCGAATCCAAATCATCACGATTCGATTCAAACAAATACCATATCATTGACAAAAAAGAAAACCCAGATTCAAGCCAATTAAGTTGGGTCAACAAATCAGATTTGTTGAAAACAGATATAAAAGAATATACAGATCTCTAATTATGTCAAATTAATCGGTAAAAAAAGAACATGAATCGAAAACACAAACGAAAACAAAAAATACATCCAAAACCCACCAAAAGGATCGAAAAGAAGAAACAGAAACAAGAATATCAATTAATTTAGGTCAACAAAACAGATCTAAAAGAACTTCATACAGATCTATAGTTATGTCAAACTATTCGGACGGAAAAGAACTAAACCATCTATATGAAACAAGAGAACAGAAAGAAGAAAAGGAACCCGAAGATACCTTGAAAGAGGAGATTTCTGCGACTTTGTCTGCAACAAAAACGTAACGAATTAGAAATGCGAAGAGAAGATGCGCCCAGGGCCTGCTTTTATAGCAAAACGAGGTGACCGACTTCGTCACGGCAACGTTGTGAGCGTGACGTTTGCCAATTAAACTTTGACGCGTGTACGAATGAGGTGTCATTAGTGGCCATGGACACGGCAACGTTTAGAATCTGGAATTCACTGTATTCACCGTCTAGTTAACGTTATGTCGATGATATCCATACGAGACAGAGATATTTCCTTATCATTGGGCCCACGTATTATAGTTTAGCCCGCATAAAATTATATTTTATTGCAAGTGGGCTTTATTGGTTTCCTCACCATGGCCCAACACTCCATTATTAAAGTGGTAGGCTACTAACCCTTTTTGTTTAATAATTAATTGGTGATTACTATTGGAGTATTGTATATTCTAGAGTAGGTTTTAATTTTTAATATTTTTAATATATTATTTTTTATTTTTTTTATAATTTTTATTTAAAGAAACAAGTTAAAAAAATTTAACTAAAATTTGAAAAAAAAAATGTAAAAAAAATTTAAAAGAATATCATATAATAAATATTCAAAAATAAACAAAATATTTCAAAACATAACACTAAAAATATTTTTTTAATTTTTTTACATTGGTTTTGATTTTTTTTAAATTTTTTTTAAATCCTTTTAAAATATTTCTTTAAGTAAAAATTATAAAAAAAATAAAAAAAAAACATATATTAAATTTAAAAAAATAAAAATGCTACTCCTAGGTATTGCTACTCAGGAGTAGCATAGAAAACCCCTAATTAAAAAGTGATTTTAGATAGGGTAAACTAAAAAGTGTTTAAAGATTTCTTAAATTCTGAATTTTATCCCTCAATAATTTTTTTTTCTATTTAATCTTTGAATGTATTTTTTTTAAAAAAATACTAGTACCATCTTCTAGTTTAATCAGTTAAAATATATTTTTAAATCGCTTGTTATTATAAAAGTAATCATATTTTAAGAATAGTATTTTATTTATTTATTTATTTTAAAAAATAATTTATAAGAATTTGAAAAAATTATTTATTATTTATTATTTTTTAATACTTGTATTATGAGATTTTTTTATTTTTTTATTATTTAAAATTATTTAAAAATAATAAAATATAAAATAATATTATTTTAAATGTATGATTATTCTTGAATTAGCATAAAAAATACATATTTTTAAAGATAAAGTTACATAATTTTTTTAAAAATTTTAATAACTAAATCATAATATTAGTGATAGGAATATTGACACTCACAATTATCTCTCAGCACTCTATAACTAATTATGATTTTCAAAAAACACTCCCTTTTCATTTGTTTAAATAAATTAAATATTTGATTAATTTATACTTAAATTATTTATTTAGAATTTTAATTGTTCAATCACTTATACAATTAAAAATTCATTTTTAATAGATTAATTATTTTCCTTCCTAGTCTTCTATTCTTGTTTTCTCATTGAAGTCAACACTTTGTTTTTGTATTTTTACATTTTTAAAAATTTAAGAAGGTGTAATCTTATTATAATTTTTTCATAAATTATAAGTGTAATTATAATATTATAATTATTTTTATACTAATAAAATTATTTAATATTGATGGTCATCATTATTAATAAAACTAAAGATAGCTTTTTATGAAAAATTGGTTATTGAAAAAATTAATAGGTAATTTAAAAGATAATAAAATTGACAAGTTTTAATAATAAATTAAAATGGATTAGAATTATAACTAATTGAGAATCAAAATAGTCAATTTAAAAAAATTTTAATAGAAAACAATTTAACAAATGGTAGTTCCATAATTAAGTATTAATTTCAGGCCAAAACTTATTTATAATACATTAAATAAAGTTTTTTAAATAATTTGCTTTTCATAAACTATATATAAATTGCAAGTATAAATATTTTTAAATTTTATAGATCGTAGATAATTTTGTTACTAATAAAATTATATATTAATGGTTATCATGATTATTAATAGAATTAAAATTATCATTCATAAAAAAGTTATTTAAAACATTAATAGATGATATAAATTGAAGAATATATAAAAAAGAATATTAGGAAGAGTGAAATTTTTTATTTAAAAGTAATAATTTTAATTGTATAAGTTATTGAAGATAATTAGGAGTGTAAATAGATGATTTAAATATAAAATTCATCAAATATTTAATTTATATAAAAATTAAATTGATGAAGGATACTGTTGAAAATTACTATTATAGTTATTTACAAAATAATACTAATAGACAAGTAGGAATACCCAACATTTAATTATTTTAAAAATTATATGTATCCTAATATTTTTATTTAGTAAGTTATTGATTAAATTATAATTTAATAATTTAATTAATAATTTAACCAATAATGATATTGTTCCATTAACTTACTCAAGCAACCAACTTTCCAATCATGAATAATATAAAGATTGGATGCGAGCGGATTGGATAAAACAAGATTGGAATCTACAAGTTGTGTTTTTAAAAATGGCAATAATGATGTTCTGGTCAAACCGAAGAGAACCAAACAATTTGAATGGTATTAAAGCTTCCAAAATAGATTACATTATCTTTTTATTTACGTTGTTTAATACAAGGATCACTTTTTTAGAGTGGTATTTGATAGATATTACTTTTTTAGCATGTTATTGGATTTTTTTTTTAAGGAATCCATTCAATTTAAGAAATTGTGTAATTTAATTTCTTATAATGTATTCCTTAAATTTAAAATTTAATCTCATTGTTATTTTTTTGGTTAAAAAAATATTAAAATACAAATAATCTCCTTCAAAGTTGTATAATTTATTTCCTTTTATTTAAAAGATCGTGCGATTTATACCTTTAATTTAGGTGAAATAATCGCTACTCTAACAAAAAAGAATGGCATGATTAAATTAAATAAAATCTCAAGTTTAAGATGGTACATTGTTCTTTTAGAATACTAAGATAAATTATACAACTCTCTATGTTAAAATATGTTCTTTGCTTTTAGCCATTTTCTTAAACAAAATTAGCATGCAACATCAATAGAGTAATTATTTTTAATTTAAATCAATAAAAATCATATTCTATAATAATATGTCAAGAAGTATAAATGTAACAATTTATATTTTATATTAATTAATTCATATATAATATATGATATGGGATCATATAGATATTATGGAAGCCTTTGATATACTAATATTTTATATATCATGATATCTTAAATATCATGACATAAGATTTTCATAATTTTTTATAATGTAATCATTTCATGATATCTTATTATCTTATATGTCACTTGTTATCTTAAATAATTATATATTAAATACAAATACATTATATATTAACTATTATTTAAAAAATGAAAATGAAAATAAATGTATCCTATACTACATATCTAGACCGGACTTGAGACTCAAAAAAATTGTATCTTGACCTACATCCAAACTCATTTTTTGATAAAATATATATATATAAATATCCATTAGGTTTAGATATAACAGTCTTTCTTAATTAATAATTGACTCAGCTTTAACTTTTGCCATGATATTTATAAAAATAAAGTCCAAAGTTGAAGGGATAGTGAGGTATATATGCTCCTATACTTTAGCTCCTTTCATCTGCATTTGAAGTTCTTTATTTGCGTAGATCTTCCTATTACATACACATATTCCTCAATTCTCTTCCTATGTGTAGTGCAATGAACATGAATGTTCCAAAATTTTAATTTATTTTTGAAATCATTCCTTTATATATGTTAATTGAAATATAGCGCATATATATATATATATATAATCTCTTGCAACTTTAGAATGAATTTAGTTGCAAGAATGAATTTAGGGGATGGGAATTCTTAATTACCGCATGGAATTAATAACTACGACAATCTAAATTTAGGTATTAAATGCTTTGATAGTTAGTAAACAAGTGTTTAGTATGTGTAAGAAAATATTTATTTGTGTCATATTTGAAGTATTTTGAGAAGGCAATATAATTTTAAAGGTATGTTAGACATTGGTTTCCTAGGCTAAGCCTAGCTCACTGATGTGTTTATTACCTCGGTCAGCCTGTTGCTAGCTTATTTCCTTGTGTTACTATATGGTTTAGCTATTTGGTGCCCTGTGGCCTTGTTGTTTTGTTGCCATGTGGCTTGGTTTTCATTAGGTTATGTTAGTGGGTTTTAGTTGCTTTGTAATGCCTAGTTTGTTAGCTTAGTCTTCAACCAATGTAGTTGTTAGTAGGTGTTTAGCTGTTGTCCTATATTTCGTGTAAGCTGACATTGCAGCATGGTCTTGTCCTTGGGTTCTTCTTCTTCCTTGTAAATTGTGTTGCTCTGTTTTGGCTATATAGCTTGGTTTGAGGCATGGATGGAATATATTACCCAACTTCTCTTTGAGTCTTCTCTCCAAACTCTAAGTTCTGCTATTCTTCTTCTTTCTCCCTACCTCTCTCAAATTTAAACCACATCATTTGGTATTAGAGCCATTTTGATCATGGATAGCGGCAAGTTAGATTTAGAATTTCACGAGGAAGTCTATATAACTTTGGCTAGACACGAATTGAGCTTCAAACGGGTGAATGCCACGTTACAGGCTATGCTGGCTGAGCTTCAAGCTCTACAAGCTTTATCCCCTGTATTTGCTACCACTTCTTCAACATCTGCTTTTGGAACCTTTTTATCCACGCCTTCCCTTGACACTGATTTTGGAAGAGAAAAAGAACATAAGGACATATTTGACCCTGTTTATGATGAATATCCTGAGGAGGATGAAGATTCAAGGTTGTTATATATGGAGGATGTTTTCCTTTCTAGTACCGATGCTGTTTATGTGTGATCTCAAAAAATGGATGTTAATGAAGAGGAACAAGAGAGAATTTCTCTTGATTTGTTGGATGAACCAGTGATGGAGAACCACAAATAGAAGTATTCACCTGTTGATGGTTCTAAACCTATTATGAAGGGAGGAACTTGTGGCGAAGTAACTGTTGATATTAAAAAGTGTCGAACTGTTATTATTGATAGTGATGAGGAACCTGATGTAATTGAAGATCAACTAGTTAGGAGTATAAATACATTAGGGGACAATTCTAAGATGAAAGAAAATATTTATATTGTTTTTTTTTTATTATCTTCCTTCAAAGTAGCAGAGTAAGAAAGCTCACTGCCCTACTAATGATGGAGATGGCTTAGATAGCCCCTTGGTGGAGGTTGGCCTGGATGAATAGCAGGAGAAGACTCAAACGAAGCCAAAATACCTTAATCTTTATTGGAATGAGAAGCTTGTGTTCAACCTTAAAAAACTGAGAAACCTTCCCAAGGTGTATAACGATCGAAATGCTAGTCACCATAAGAACTTCCTACTGACAATAAAACTAGATGGGCTACTTCATGATATGAGCCGTAGGCCATTCGACCACACATTTGAGCACGGGCTCCTTCCATAAGTCTTTAACGGCTCGCCATGGTCTCATGAGAACATGTCTGTGAAGATGATAAAACTCATTGTTGGTCAACACAATATTGATATGGATCCTAAACTCCTCAAAAAAGGGAAGTTAGATAACTCAAGTGAAACCACACAGCCCAACACCAAAGGTAGTGACCATGAAAAGAAGAAGAAGAATTTCTCGACAGCAACCTTTCGAGGATTCGAGTACACCGTTTTTTGGGCCAGGCATGGTGGGGTAAGAGCATTCTGCCGGTAATCTTTTTGGCTTGACCAAGAAGTCTTATGTCCTCCGAGTCACACGGCGTTTTAACCGAAAGAACTTCTTGCACAATTCATGCGTTTCTGTTTTTATGACCAGAAATTGTTTCTTGATTTCCATTTCAAATTGTTCTCTGGACTTTTTATCAATATGAGGTGATTGTAACACAGTATATAAGACTCGTGATTCAGGTAATCCTATCTTCCGTGTGTAAGGTGGAAGCCCCCCAAAATGGTTTTCCAAAAATACCTTTCCCTCACGGTACTTGTACACTATCGGTCATTGAGGAATACTTAGGCTTAGAGGGTGGTCCCCCTCAACTTTGAAGGCGATTCATATACTTGGGGAGATAGAGTCACAGAGAAAGCTATAATAGATCTTCCATAACCCCACAGCTGTATTAAAGCTCCTTATGATTTTAACTGGTGGGAAGTGCAAGAACTTTGATCAGGCTATTCAAGTTTTGAAGGATATGGAGCACAAGGAAGTAAAGCCTAAGGATTATAATATGGATACTGTGAGTCTGAACGTACACTCGATCTCGCTTCTGCTCTTAAAGTTACAACCACAAGGAACAAAGCAGGTAGCGACAATCGTAGTCATTCCGAGAGTACAAAGTCTATGATGACAATATCATTCCAATTTGTTTTTGAAGTCCACCTTCATGATAAGGTGACCATTATGAGCAGGAAGTATAGCCACATTATTATTGCAATTGTTCAGAGGATGGCATTAGTGCTCTCTCCTTTGCATTTTGGTTCTCATAATGGTTTTTGTCCACCACCTAGCATCCCTGATCTGCAAACACTTGCCCAGTGGATTAGTCAAAGCCATAGATGCTATCTAGGTGTAGAAATGCTAAATGGGAAGGAAGTGAATCCATTCTCAAATCCCTTTGGCATTACTTAGATGCGATCTTGTGCTACTCATTAAAGGTCATTGCTGGTAGTGGTAACAAACCCTTGATGGTTGTTAAGTTCCCTGAGTATATCAAAGAAAAGCCCAAGGGTGACCTTATGCCTTGTGATATTCTTATTTCCCTTGCTAAAAAGCTGATGCAATTGATATCTTATTTTTGTAGTGGAAAATTTAAGGACAATGCCAATGATTAGGGTCACTATGCATTAATTGTCTCTGTTTACACTCATGTTACATTGCCTCTGCATTGGTATCCTTATATCATTATTGCCTTTGCATCGGTATACTTATATCATTATCTATCAGACTCTACTTGATTATATAGAGGCTGAGGACATGTATTTGAAGCATCAGAAGGCATTGCTGGTTAGCAAGCGAGGGGAAGTGCCAAAAAGAAGTTTCACTAATATGAATTTTTATAAGAAAGTGGCAGAATCTATGGAAGGCAAAGAAGCATTATCTGCTGCATCTTTAAAACAAGGAGTTCCATGCACTAAATTACTTGCAGATGTTGCTTCCATTGCTTATGGTCTTGACAAAAAGGCTACTAGTGTAGGTGAAAAGAAAGTGTGGATCTTTGTTCTTGGTGGTGGCACTTTTGATGTTTTCCTCACCATCAAAAAAGATATAATTGGAGTTAAGGCCACTGCAGAAGAAACTGCTCCTAGAAGGTTCATAATGAATTCATCCTTGCGGACAAGGATTCAAAAAGGGGAGGGCATTGATGTGTTCATTACCTCAGTCAACCTGTTGCTGACTTATTTCCTTGTGTTACTATATGGCTTATCTGTTTGGTGCCCTGTAGCCTTGTTGTTTTGTTGCCATGTGACTTGGTTTTCGTTAGGTTATGTTAGTGGGTTTTAGTTACTTTGTAATGCCTAGTCTATTAGCTTGGTCCTCAACCAATGTAGTTATTAGTAGGTGTTTAGTTATTGTCCTGTATTTCGTGTAAGCTGACGTTGCAGCATGGTCTTGTCCTTCTTCCTTGTAAAATGTGTTGCTCTATTTTGGCTAATAGCTTGGTCCGAGGCATGGATGGAATATATTACCCAAATTCTCTCTAAATCTTCTCTCTAAACTCTCAGTTTTGCTATTCTTCTTCTTCCTCCCTACCTTTCTAAAATTTAAATCACATCACTCACAGACCCAATCTCCGCCCCAACTCTTTATTTCCTATAAATGTTTGAATAATGTTTCCTAAGAAAAATACAAACTTAAACATTATTTAGAATAATTAGTTATTTAATTTTAAGATTGTCTATGTTCTTTGACTCTTCAATGACGGTAATTTTAAACCTAAACCTTTTAAGTAATGATTTAAGTACTTTTATTACAATTCTATGTTCAGAGATTATCTCTCTTAAATTGAAACTAGAGTTAATTATGTTATTTAACTTAACATAAAATTCATTAAATGACTCATAATCCTTTGTTCAAATTTCCTCAAACCTAGTAGTTTAGAATTCTTAACCTTCATAGTAACTTTACAAGTAACTTTTAGAATTTCTCAAGCTTGATTAGAGGTATTACACAAAGAGATCCTCTTAAATTCGTCAAGAGATATAGTCATGAAAATAGCATGTATATTACAATTACACTCACTAAGTTCCTCCTTAGACCAAGAGTTTATCTCTTTGAGAACATTGATTCCTTCAATTATGACAAATGTTACTTTCTAACCATTAACTATAGACATCCAAATCCTCTCATCTAAAGACTTGAAGAAAGCTTTTGTGCAAACTTTTCATTGGACATAATTATGTAATATCTTTCTTTTCATAAAAGCTTTCATACCAACATTTTCTTGGGAAATTTCATCTAAACTAAATTATGTTGAATTGAAAAGGAATGTTTCTTATGTAATTGGGTAAAAAAATTTAAAGTGAAGGTAATTAAGAAAATAAAATTTTGGAAGAAGTTATGTGAAGGTGAAAATTTTTTCTGGAATTTAAATATTGTTTAAAATAATTACATATTTTAGTTTGGGGAGTTGAAGATTAAATTTAGTATTAATTATTTTCCCTCTTTCTAGATGTTGTGAGCTTTTCTCAACAACTCCTTTAGATTTTTTGTAGCAAAGAGATTACGTGGCACATCCAGTATACCTCTTTAGCTAACAATTACCAAATAGACAAAATATTTTTGATGATTGGTCATTTAAAAAAAAAAAAAAGGAACCCTTATTCTCTGTGAGCACTTGAGTTTTCTTATATTTTTCTTTGGCCAAGAATATATGAAGTTGTTGACTATTAATTTAAACCATATGTTTAGCTTCCTAGAAATTTTTTCACTTGTCACGTGGGGACATCTAATGGGAACTTTGGAATTTTTGTACATTGCGTGGCCTTCTTTAGAAGCACCACACCACATGGGGATATTTTTTATCTATTAATGGCATTGTACATTGACTCTATAGCCAAGATTTTGCTGTACTTTTCCATAATTTTCTATCTTCCCAGCCGACATGTCTTGTTTCCAGTAGAACATGCTTTGAATCCTTTCTTTATAGCAGCTCTTTAGTTCACTTCTTCCAACAAACAAGATTAGTTCCTTTTTCTCTCTAGCAATCACCCCTTCTTGCTTTTTCAGCAGTTTTAATTGTTTCTTTCTCAGTGTAACGTTCTGCTGTCATTAGAGAGTTGAAAAAGGAATGAAAAGCATTTGTGCTGGGTTCATTATTCCTAATCATGTTGTTGCTTCTGATTTCATCTACGGAAAACCAAAACAGTAAATGAAAAGGAAAGAGAAAGGAAGCAGAATTTCCCCTCTAAATACTCGTGTAGCAAGTAGTTTCAGCTTAAGATTTTCTCTGATGTTAATCTTGTCCCTTGATTTTCTTTGGTTCTTGTGCTTAATGTCAGTGTCTCCTTAAGTGGATAAATTGGTATAAGAGGAAATCAGGAAATGTGGAATGCTGACTTTGAAGCTTGGTATGACGTTTACTAAGTTTAGAAAATTTTAATTGAAGTAAAGGGTTAATATGAAATAGAACTACGGGCTGGAAACGTTACTTGGTTAAGTGATGGATGATATGAACCTCACCAACAATGTGACAAAACCCAATACTAACGTGAGTTTCAAATCCCAAGCTCTTCAAGAATGTTGAGTCTTGACCCGTTATCTTACAAGATAAGAACCAAGAACTACGGATGTTCGGAGATGCCACACCAAGAATCCCAAGAATTACTCAAGAATCAAGGAGATAAGTCTAATTGTTTGAACGCTACAAGAATTAACTTGATAAGTTCAAGAATGAAGAAGGAAGCAATAGCCTCTCAATATTATTATTCTCAAATCTGATTATTAAAAACATTCATGGCCCAATCCTATTTATAGGGCTGAGTTCTAATCCTAATATAAAGTAAACTAATGCTATTTTGACATAAGGCTAACTCCTCTTAAAATAAAACTCCTATTAAAATAAAACATTTAATTTAGAACTCCTCTTAAAGTAAAACAACTAATTCAAAACTCCTCTTAAGATAAAACTCCTATTAAAATAAAACATCTAATTTAGAACTCCTTTTAAAGTAAAAAAACTAATTCTCATAATCCTCAAAGGCTTAAAAATGTGTAACCCTCAATAGGAATGTTCTAGAACCTTAATCATAATGACTAGGTTCCCTTGACTCTGAGTTGGGCTTATGCCGGGCCTCCATGTTTTTGCCATTTCACTAACTTGTTGAATACTCCCATTTAACATGTCTTTAAATCTCTTAGCTCTAAGTCTTGTGATTGGCCCACTTGGTAAGCTTAATGAATCATGTGAATGCTGCCCTTGAGTCCCTTTAAGCCCACATGTGAATTCCTCCTTTTGCTTGCTTGATTGAGTAGCTTTGTGTGCATCAATGGACATAATTAATGAGAACTATTAAGTAATAGAACTTGTAGTAAGAGTATGTATTTGAGTTTGATTTTATGATACTCACAAGGCGTTTGATAAAATGACTCATAGAAAGATATCAACTCTAGCTCTTAATTCAAGCTAAGACGAATTTAAGAAATTGTGAGGTTTGTCATTAGGACAAAAAGATAAAGTTTAAAGGTGGCTAAAATAAAATACCAGTTAAGATAAATGTTGGTACATAAATGTGAGTAAAGGTTTTAGCAACCAATATTGAAGAAGGAAGTGGTGATAAGCATAATGTTTTGAAATGAAAGGAATAAACATGGAACCATGTTTGATCATATTATAGGTAACCCAATTTTAGGAATGTTGAGATTTTCTGGGCTAGTTAATTAAGAGCAAATTAATTTATTTTATAGTTGAACCCTTAATTTATCAAGAAGTTGTTTTTATAGGAACTATCTTTATGATCATGTAAGCAAAGTGTAAAGATTTTATAATAGCTATTCCTCTGCTTCTTGTCTCTAAACAAAGAAAAACAACATTGATTAGCGGTATGGTATATTAGTTTCAAAAACTAGCAAGGTGAGTGAGATTCTCCTACCTTTGGATGCCCTTGTTTTCCTTTGTAAGCTAGGTTTGTTTCATTTAAGATAATTATTTATGCTCTTTAATGTCTAAAAGTAATATTTCTATAAACCTCTTATTATACCAGTTTATAAGGAGATTAATGAGATGTTTTCGATTTGTAATAATTTTTTCTATATATTTTAGATTCACAATGCATGAGCTACTTTTCAGGATTTATGTATATTTATGAGTTCTATTGAACATACTAAACTTCAAATGATTCCGATAGCTCATGCATATTTTACAGTGTTAAGTCCCTATGTTTACATAGTTACTAAATTCTTACTCTAATGTTTTGATATGAACATAATGTACTTATTTTTCATGACCAGATTTACAAGGGTAATCATTTATGTGATGTATGAAAATTGTTTTTGGATGAATTCTTTAACTACTTTCATGGAGAAACCCTAGGTGCACCTAACTTATTTGGATGTCCAGGGACTATGTTCTGAAATGGCTCTATCCGTGAGCTTGACTCCAGATTGGAATATTTGTTATCTTATATTTGTATCTGATTAGGAGCTCTGCTCTGGAAATGAATATCTGTTACATATTATCTGTTTCTGTTAGAGTTCCTCGTGTGAAGGGGCAATGGATTCATCCTTCCATATTTGCTTTTATTCAGTTTGAGCATATTTATTTTTCATAAATATTTCATCTTCTTAATGTTTGACTTGCTGGGTGATCATAATTTGATTTCTGTTCTGGGCAAAAGTTGGATATTAACCTAAGACTGAATTTAATTCCTCTGATAATTCCAATTGATTTCTGTTTTGCTAAAATATAATATTGATGTGATTTTAGTTTCTTTACTTAGGATTCAATATATTTTCATATATGTAATGCCCGTTTT
>JASKGM010037846.1:0-23414 GCA_034509205.1 Ceratonia siliqua
AGTTACAAAATATAGATTCTACTTTAATTAGAATTTCTCATTTTACTTCTCCTTCTACTTCAAGAAGAAGCAGATACAAACAGCTCAAAAAATTACAGAAGTCATTATTTTTAAATTTTTAACTTCTCATTTCTCCTTAAAGGAGAAACGAACGGCCCCTATGTCATTGCATTGACGTAATATATTGTTCCATTCAAATTTTGATAAATTGATTATTTAACTAACTCCACATTTAATACAAAGAGAAAGAAAATATAACTATTAATAAAATTAACTATAATTTGATATTAGTAAGTTTAGTGATTAATTTATTTTTCTCAATTTAAATAAAACAGTATATGGATCACATCATTCTATATAATTTTGACATAATTGTTATATAAATTCACCTACCACCTTTCATGAATTCGAACCTCATATAATTGCTTTACAATTATACGTGATCTTGTGAAATCGTAATCATTTAACGCATGTTTACATTGGACAATCATAATTTAATAAGATTTTTTTTTTATTTTTACATATCTCAAAGCAAATTTTTTCTATTTTTTTTCTTTTTTGTATAAATCTTGGTCGTCCCAGGATTTCTCTAACAGACCCCGTGGAGTTGGAGGTCCATACTCCACCTCTCACACATGGGACAGAGTACTAAAGAGCATAAGCACAAACAGTAGTGGCAACAATCATAGTTCAACCATCAATGGCCAACCACAATTGTCACCATATAAATGAGACAAATCACGTGCATCATCACCACATGGTTTTCCAATGTTCTCCACAAACACGTAAGAATTGGGAAGTTGTGTTTTGAGCTATTCAACCATGCAATTGGGGTAACATAAAGAGGCGCTTAGCGCTATGAATGATTTTACATTTATAAGAAAGTGGAATTGAAAAAACAAGTTTCTTTATTTGGTAAAAGATTTAGAAAAATTATTCTTGAAAAGTATCTTTATCAAATTTTTTTTTTATATTTTATAGAATAAGAATTTCCTTCAAAACACAAGTTAGAAAGATTGGAATGAAAAATTTGGAGATTGATTATTACTCAAATACTCTTTTAATTTACCAAGAAAATTGAATGATGATAACCAAGCACATTTTTTCAATTTTCCTAAAATCTTATTCATAGAATAAAATATTATTAAAATGTCAACTTTTCAAGAATAATACATTCCTAGTACCAAAAACCCTTAAGGGTTTGCATCTTTTGATGAAAATTTTTATTTTTTTTATGAAAATTATGAAAAACAATTTTTAATTAATGGAAGTGTTTATGTTGTTTGAACCATAATAAAAAAAATATGATAAGAGAATAAAAAATAAAGGTAAATTATTCTTTTAATATTTTGATAAGTTAGGTGAGTATTAATTAAAACTTAATTGACATCATTTTTAAAAAATAAAAAATAAATTAATTTATAATTATCCATACAGATAATAATTCTCTTTAAAATATATATATATATATATATATATATATATATAGTAAAAGGTTATTAAATAACCACTATTATTGTTTTATTTGACTCCTCAATAAGAGATATGATTAAGAATATTTATATCTTAGTAATTTTTAAAAATTAAAAAATAATTTACAGAGACTAAAACCTCCAGTGCATATATATTAGTAAAAATTCATATATATGTCTCATTCTAATTGCTTACGCTTTTAAGATGAAATAATACTTGATATTAGCGCGTTTGGATGCACATAACATGGGAAAAAGCTGCTTTCTTTTTTATATTAAAAAAAGCCCTTATCTAATAATTGGTCATTTGGATGAAATTTTTTTGTGAAAATGTTTTTTAAAAAAAAAATAACTAGATATATGTGTTTTTTTAGGAAGTTACAAATCATAACTTTTGAAAAAAAGGAGGTCAATAGAAGAATGATAAACAATTTTCAAACACAAATACCCTTACCTAAATTTACATATTTCCATCTAGTCCCTTCCATCACCAACCCTTGGATATGTGATAAATATTGTAGATGAACAACAACTGCATGTTACAGCCCCTCGGGTAGAACTCATCTTCGAAAGCCAGCCTTTGAGGAGAGGGTGTCTGGGGGTTTATAAACCCCACACCTCCCAAGATACGAACGATATGGGACTGCTTTAATGAGGCCAATGTTATTTTATAACAATTTCTGCCCCTTAAGAACTGGCGTCTTCGATGATCTACTCTAGCTACCCACTTAGATTTTTCTTGGTCGTTCTTTTTCAGGTCGCCACTCCGCATCGTCGATGTCTAATGGACCAAAACTGTTTTAATACCATTGTTACAGTCTCTTGGGTATAACTCATCCTCAAAAGTTAACAGTTGAGGAGAGAGTACCCAAGATGTTATAAACCCTCACACCTCCTGTGATACGGATGATATAAGAATACTTTGGTGTGACCAATGTTATTTTGTAACACTGTATATATGTAATAGACAAAATAAAGGACTACAATGTCTTATAATAATTTTTCGAATTTGACATCATTGAGAAAGACAATGATTGTGTACTACTCAGTCGACCTCTTAATATTTCCCAATCTGGAGGCCTTAAGTCGATGAGCAATTACCCAATAACAGTGTTTGAGTGCTGGGGTGGGCGGTGAAAATTTCCATAAAGGTAGAAAAACATAAGAACACAATGCTCGAGTGGGGGAAGATCTGTAGTTTTTTATTTATAAAATTTTTTAAATTTGTATTTGTAAAAATTTAATAAAATTTTTTAATAATATATTTTATAATTTTTAATTTAATTTTGACAAAAATTAATTTCCAAAATTTGTAATAAAATATTTTTTTATCCAAACATAATATAAAAAAATATTTCTGCATATCATTTTCAGTAATTTTACTTGTACGAAAATATTTTTATATTTTTGTATCTAAATACAACATGTTTATTTTTTTCAAGAAAATCACTTATGCTGTTATGCACAACTATATCTAAATGCTAATGCTATTTTTTTAAAAAAAAAATCATTTCTACTTGAAATATCTGCTAAAAAGCATAAACTTATTCAAACAGGCTCATAATATTATAATCAAGTAATCAAGAATTTTAACATTTCTACAACCATTATTCTTAATTAAATTAAAACATTAGCAAGATTTGTTAGGCCTGCGATTCCCGGACCAGGATACCATCCCTTTTTCATAAGAAAAGGATGGATCCCTTTTTTGTAATTGTGGCTGTCCAGTTTCTCTTTTACCATTTCTTTCATCTCCTTCTTTCAAGGACCATTCTTCAACTGCTCCATAATTGTGTTTATGCACTTATCGGCGATTTGCAGTTTGGTTAGCAAATATTTTGATAAATTAATGCTTAATAACCTTAATGGACTGTGACGGCCAAAAAAAAGCATAAAAGTGCAATATGTCTGAATTAATACTGACCTCCATGATAACAAAACCCACAAGAAAGGCACTGCAGCCGAGCAGAATCCTTGTTTTAGTGAGTCAAACTACATAGTTTTTGCTACATCTTCTAGAACTGGGTTTATGCAATTGTCGGTGGTCAGATTCTTGTTTCTTTACAATCCCAATTCCGTTGCTGTTTTACGACCAAATATTGTCGTCTCACCTCAACGAAGACCTCCGACTGTCATGAGACTCATCGCCACGAGAGGTGTGGTGTTGAAAGAAGAAAGGGATTAAAATGGAAAAAATATATTTTTTTTTAAAATGTTTCTATCACATGTCATGATCGTGATCATCTAAATATTTGAACGGCCACGATCCAGAGAAAATGAAGAAAATGACCAATCCCAAGAAGGACCGGATCCAAATCTATGATTCCCCGTGTTCTGGACCTTGGCAATCCTTTGAATACAAGATTTAAGTATCCTACAGGAATAAGAGGAGCACAACAGCGATATCAGTAGGTAAAATTCCATTACCTTCAACATATATTTTTCTTAGTCTAATAGTTCTCTGTGGTTAAACTTTGTTGCAGCATCCAATTGTGTTTTCAGTAACAGTAGATTACTCTGCTACCAAACAATTTCTCTATGCAACCTTGTGGCTTTAAGGCTGAAATTGATTCTGATTAAGGCATACTCTGCATTATTCCAGTTTTCTCCATTTGCTATGCCAACTTTGCAGCTGCCCATATGGGACAATTTATGAAGTGTGATGCCAATTTAGATATAAAAACCAAAATACAAGAGAATTCAAGATGACAGAAAAAAAAATTTTGATTTATAAAAATACTTGTGATATATAAATATACAAAAATTTTGAATCTGTTGCAAATCTTATATTCAAATATCTTATGAATAAATTTTCAAGTAGTTGAAAATTTACTTGAAAATTTAAGAACAAAACACCCAACTCAGGCATGTCTATAATGGGGTTGCTAACTTTCTCTTCCTCTGTCTAAGCGAAGAACCTGCCACTCTTCATTGAGATCCAATTGCAATTTGGGAGAAAAATTGTATACAACTTCAATTTAATTACCAAAGAATCTTAAATACGACTAATTTAATAAGATAAAATAGTTAACAGGCAGTATAATTATTGATCAATATACAAATTTAGAAGAACTAAACACCATAGAAAGTCATTGTTTCTCTTGCACTAATTTACTTGCAACGAAAACCAGACGATACAGAAGGTTTCTGCATAAAAGGAAGGCACAAGGTAGAAGTTCATAACATTACAAAGTTCTCCAGGGGTAGAACCTTCGCCTAACTAAACTTGCCAAGTTGCTGGGGAAAGAATAAAGCAGAGGTGATACTTTCAAATATACAAGTACAATATACAACTATATAATTCACTTATTAACTTACATTTACAATTAAAATGTCTAATACCATTTAGTTACCAATATCACTAGGAAAGAAAGGGAAGAGAAGTCTTAGAATTGGCCTAACCAAAAAGACAAAGCATCTACAAATGCACCTGTAGTTTCATCAACTGCATATTACTGAACGGGCTTCCGGTCGTCTTGCCTGATGAGAATCATGTACAAGCCCTTGTGTAGCAGCATCTATAAGCTCTCGATCTCACCTTGAACAAATGATTCTTCCCAGCCATGCTTTATTCTTTTGACAATGGGTGCTTTTTTTTTTTTTTAATCTGTTGAATGAGCATAAATCCAGAGTTACTTATATACGAATCAATAACAACATATTGTCAAGCTACTACTGAATGCACTGACTCTTCTAGTCATTATAAGATATCGAAAAGTAGAAAAATAGAAGGAAAAGGAAATGCATTTCTTCATTTCCTGTCCCCTGCTATAAAAGAACAAAGATTCAATAGCACACATCTTGGATGTACAAGGACAAGGATGTACAATGACAAGAAGGAACATATTCCTAAAGTAACAAAGGCATCAACAACTGTGAGAAAAGATACAGAAAAATCATCAAATTCTGCTAGTACTTAATGAGCCACAGAATTAAGAAATTATGAAAAAAAGAGAAAATAATAAAAAATACTTTGTCCTTTGGGATGACGTCCCATATATGCAAGAATAATTTCATACAGCATATCAAAGGAAAGAAATCATGAAAGCCATGGCTCACTGTTTTTAAACCTGGACAGAACAAACTACTGGCTGGCAGTTGTTATGATCTAACTTGATTCATTTGATCTGAGCAGTTTAATTACTCAAACAGGTAATTATATGAAAACAATGAAGCATGTCTTAACTCCTCACCCAAGAAATTCCTTACAACTTTCTGTATTAATAAGATACACAGATTTTTAAGATGATGTTTACTTATAAGTTTTGATTATATGAACAAGGAAAAAAAAAAAACTCTAAGCAGACAAAATATGCATCCTTACATTGTAGACAATTTTAAAATTTGACTACTTCGTATAAAAGTACGAAGCATATGTGCATATATACAAAACTTAAATAAACAGGCACTCCTTTGAACATTTATCTATGTAGTGTGTGCCACATGCATATAAGCCCCATCCATAATTACTTATCATGTATTCAGTGGCCTCAATATTGTTCACCCACAACCAACGAGACAAAATGAATAACAATAACATGACATGTTTCTTAGGATAAACTTTTCAAGATCATGTGTTTTGGGCAGCCTTTATCCATGAAATCAAAAAAGGGTGTAAGCATATTCTCGTGTAAAAATTAAAAATATATTATGTACAAACTTGATTGTGGGGGATATAAATAACTACTTAAAGCTAACGGCAAGAAGGTGCTATCAACTGTTAAAAATGTCAACATGGACCTCAGCATAAATGTTTCTCCGCCAAAAAGCCATGAGAATACACATAGACATACATATATAGTTGCCTTTTAATAAGTAATAATAGCACGAGTACATTTTTTTAATGAACATAAGTTAGTTTTGTTCAATGTGCATCCTCATTACATTTTAATGCATCAACTATATGTGTGGATGAGGAGAATGTGAAATTTGGCACCTTGCCATCAATGCAACTAACTGCACCAGAAGTTTCAGATTATCTAATTACCAATATATAATTGACAAAATAAACTTTTTATCAATAAATTCAAAGCAAAAAGGACTCTAAATCTCATTTTACGATTGAAATTTGAAACAAGTGTCATTTAAGCAATGTGATGATGCAAATTGTGCTCCAAACCCCATAATTTAGGGTTCCTACCTGCAGTTGTGTTAGACTCAACCATAATTACATCCTTCTACAACACCTCTGGTTCCATAAGAACAAAAAAAAGAAATTTACAATATCTTTTCTTACTTGCAGTAAGAATTTCTTCTTCTCTCCTTTTGAGCTTTCAGCCTATATTTATAGAGGAAACTTATAAGTTGCTTAAGTCTATTTGATTAGCTGATACTCTTATCTTTATCTCTGACTTGCAGTAAGAATTTTTTGTTCTCCCCCTTTGAGCTTTCAGCCTCTATTTATAAAAAAGTGTGATAAGTTGCTCAAGTCTTTGTGATAAGCTGATATTCGTCTTCAACTTAGGAAAATAGATATTTAACCCTATTTTGCCAGTAGAAAAAGCTAACTCCCACTGCATATCCGTTTATCTAGAGTCTTTGTTCTTTTTTTTTTTGGTATTTTCCTCCCTAGATAATGAAATAATTTTCCCTTTAACCTCTGTGGTCATTTAATGTTGAATTTTTTCTGCCATGCAATGTTCCTACCAAACTCGCAAAAGGTTTCTACACGATTCCGATTGTTTATCCCATTCCGCATATGGCTAAATATTAGCTTTTATATGAGGAAATTCACCAAACTGTAACAAAATGCTACCAAAAATGTATAGGCAAGCAGAAAATTTATTAACATGTACGGAGAACCACCCATTAAGAAGTAAACTAATGAAAAAGAACAAATAAGGGATGTGAATGATGTGAAATGCTCAACGGGTCAAACAATAAGCTGTACAGAAACACAACATTTTTCTTCCAATGCATATATAATAATCAGTCCACAGAGGTGTCAAATGACAGTGACATTCAAATATGCCATATTTAAAATTTCTTTGCGGGAGTGTCATTCCTAATATCTGAACAAACTGCTTACTGGTCTAATTATGACCTACACATTCCAGTGGTGCCAGTTGTGCTAGTACTGTGATGCTGTCTATAAAAATGTAACCGCAAAACACATAATATATATGCATAATTGTATATCAGCTACCAAATTTTAAGTGACAAACAGATCAGGAAAATAATTAGTAGTATCAATTAGGATCAGACCCGACGGGCCAACCCTAATCCTTGAAAGGTTAGGATGGATTGAGAGTAAAAAAAACATGCCCTAAAAAATAAGGACCGTTTTTGACCTGGCTCATTTAAGACTTAACCCTACAGGGCTCAACCCGATCCAGCCCTATAGGGGCTTTTTTTTTTTATTTTATTTTACAAAACCTTTTCATTTTTAAGTTTCACTTTTCTCTTTCCCACTTCTAACTTATTTCATGCTAGTATGAAAATTTGATTGTTTGTTGAAAGATATATTTGATGTAAATTTTTAATTTTTTAAATCTTTATATATTTTAATTTATGTTTTTTTTTAATAGCGTGTAATATAAGTTATATAATTAATTTGTTAATTGAATTTCTTTATCATTGTACTTGAAATGATATAGGGCTAATAGGAGTATGCATTATTTGAAAGCCAATATGTAAAAAATAATGAGAAGTCTCAATTAAATCTTTATTCGGATGAGTCAAAACTTGAACTTTATTTTTTTTTTAACATTTAGATGTTTTACAATATTGGAAGAATTATAGACATAAATTTCTAGAATTATCAAGGATGACATGTGATCTACTAAGTCACTACCGTGACTAGTTAATCGACTTTTAACATTGGTGTACATGTACCCGTAATAAGTTGTATATTTTTATTCATAATGATAAGCTTATTAACTTTAAACTTGTTCAATTTTCTTTATTTTTATTATTGTTACTAACTTTTATCATAATTTATGCTTTGTGGATGATGAAGAAGATGACAACTCAGTAATTATATCAGATTTATCTAAGCAATATTCAAATATAATTATCGATGATGATTGATTAATCCTTTTAATTTTAATTTTATGCTACTGTCTTTGAGTTTTCTTACAAATTAAGTCCATAATGGATTATTTCTTTTGTTATATATGAAAGTTTTCTATAATTATAATATATTTTTAAATTTTTTAATGTCCTGACCCGTTAAGACTTCTTTATCCTATAACCCTCTAGGGCTAAAGCCGAATTGAATTTTTTAGGCCTTCTAATAAAATTGCTTTTTAGGCTCGGCTTGTTTTGGCCCGGCCCAACCCTTAATAGGCCGGGCTAGAACTAATTGACACCCCTAGTCAATATATACAGTTTTTTTTTTTTTTATTCTGACTTGCATCATCACCAAAATTAGATAAATAAAGCAGAGACACTTAAATATCCATTTCTAGATCTATCAACAAAATCATTCAATTCTATGGTTTTCAAAACTTAATTCTATGGCTATCAACTATTCCATGATGCTCTCTTGAGGCGGACAATGAATTTTAACAAGTGCTAAAATTTCAAAAAGAATGCAGACTAAGGGTGAAATTCGTAATATGTATATAAAAATATGATATGTACAAGACCCTTGAGGTATTCCATCACTTAGATGGGATGATTAGGAGTATAAATTCGTTCATGATGAAGATAAATAACATTCAAATTACTGGTAAACAGAGATTATAACCAAATTTAAAAGGTAAATGCTAATAATGAAATTAATGAGTAAATATCAAGCCATTAAACCAACTAACTGAGATACATAACAGAAATGAGATAAACTGCCCAAAACTATGATGATAATGAACAGTATAGGAGAAGGTGTTAAAAAGTAAAAGCCAACGGATACCTAGTAGGGAAATAAGTAGTCAGGAAGCCTGTAGAATACCGGGATGTTCTTGTTCACCCAGAATACTACGCACTGAAACAGTTGAACAAAAGCTAATGACTTTGTGAAACTTGTTCACTGGTGATGGCAACTGGGGTACCCTCCTCCAATTGCACTTATTGGACTTCCTATCAATCTCACAAACACAAGCTGGATATACCCTGTGATAATCTTCATTGAAAACATATATAAAATCACCCAACCCCACGCATTTCAGGCTTGCAAATTTGTCATCCTCATCACTATCAAACAAGCTATAAAGTAAATTATGGGGCATAATTGCAATCTCACTGAACTCCATCGTCTTCGCATCAACCTTCCACAACTTAAAGGAAGTCCCAAGAGGAGCGTTACAAATACCAGCCAAAACAAGCAGTTCCCGGCACGCAATTAAGAACGAGAAAACAACCCCAGGAGGCCTAAGTGTCTGAACCTCACTCCAAACACGTTCACGCAAATCAAATGAGGAAACAAAACATGAATATATCCCAAACACGTAAAACCTCCCCCCAAACAATGCCGAGGACAACGAAGACGACGAATTGCCTGATCTAAAATCTGCCGGCAGAGGAGGACCAAGCTCCCAAGAGCCCAAAAGAGGATCGTATATTTCCAAATCTAATCGCTCCTCAATATCAACCAAATTCCCAATAAACTTCACACCACCGACAACAATAAACTTAGGGGAGCCATACCCATCACTGAAAACACCCATAAGAGGGTTAGTTCGGGGGAAATGGAGCGGTGGGGTGGCGCGCCAAACGGGATGAAGGGTGCGGGAGTAGAAAAATTTGGGAACTGTGATGAAGAAGAAGCCATTAGTTCCGATGAAAGAAGTATTGGATTGCTGCTGCGGTTGAAGGGTGGAGAAGGTGGGAAGGCAAAGCCAACGATTGGAGATGGGATCAAAGGCAAAGGACTGGTTGTTCTTGGAGGAGATGTTATGGATACCGTAGAGGAAAAACCAGGGTTGGTTGTGGTGAGAGTGGTCGTGGGTAATGGAGGAGAAGGAAGGGGATGAGATAATGGAGAACCAAAGCTTGCAGACAGTGGAGGCGCGGATGAGAGTGGGAATTGGGAGGAAGGAAAGAATGAGCTCAATGAGGTCCGAGCTCAAGTGGGTAATCTCAGTCATCTGAGTGATGGAGAAAGAAAGAGAGAGAATTGGGGAAGATGATGGAATTGAGAGGAAAATTAGGTCGATAGATATAGGAAGAAATGCGGTTCGGACCTTCATTTATAGCTTATCCAATTTTTAGAGTAAATACTGAGATTCGGTTTCCGGTTAAGGGTTTGAATCTGAGATGAGGCCGGCCGTCATTTTTAATTTTTTTAAAATTTTGATAAATTTCTTTACGAAATAAAATTGGAATCAGGATGGCATTTGATCTAATATAGACAAAACAATATTATTTGTAAGAAAATTTATATTTTAATAATTTAATAATTTAATAATAGTTTTCGATTTAGAGGTGTTCAAAACCTATAAAACTAATTACATCAAAACAAATCAAATTGAACCATAATTTTTTTCTTTTATCAAAATCAATTTAGTTTATTTTTTTTAAGTGAAAGTGGAATGAAACCAAAAATTTAATCATTATATATATTTTTTACTATTTATAATTATATATATAAGCTTTTTTTGTTATTTTTATATGAAAATTAATTATTTCAAATAAATATTTAAATTTTATAATTTTATTTGAATCCTAAAATTTTAAAAATTAAAATAATTGATATTATTGAAAATTTAAGGATACGTCAAGATAGATCTGATTTAGATAGATCCGATTTTTTTAAAAAAAAAATAGATCAATCAAACATATTCACCTATCATTAAATTGATCTATTAACTTTTTTTTAGAAATCAGAATCTAGCTGAGAATTTCCCTTATTTCACTAGGAAGACAAATCAAAATGCGGAAAAAATAGTGTATGTGAATATAGCCTATGCAATAGTAGCATTTTATTTTTTTATTTTAATTTTTTAACTTACAAATAAATAATAAAAAAAATATGAATAAATAATATAAATAATACAAAAAATATTTTTAAAAAAATATATGACATAAAAATAATTAATTAATTAAAAAAATTAAGTAAAAACATAAAAATAAATAAAAATTAGAGTGTCGTTGTAGCTTAGCAAACCATCAAAGTAATGAAGTAAGATAAATACTATAAAGTGTAAACCCACTGATTTCAATTAGAAGTCAACGATAAAATTTAATTTGTATACAATCCAAGTAGTAGTTTGATGGGTTTTATAGAATAAGGTAAGATAAGATAAAAGTTACGTATAAGATAAATTATTGGGTAAAATATAATATTTTTCCTAAGTTTGATCATGATAGGAACCACGAAATTCAGCTGCATGTACGGCGGGTGATTTTGCTCAGTTGTTGAAGCATCCCTAACAAAATGAAACTGCCCTTTTGGCTTTTGTGGCATTTACCTGGCTATTGATGCTCCAATAATCTACTAGTCTTGGAAGGAATCAATATCGGTCATTTTCGATAAGTATTTTTACTTCATACTAAATACGTTATTCGTATCAATTGATGTTCATATTTGACTAATTTATATACTTTTAAAAATAAAAATATTCATTGATGTCCTTTGCTGTGGAATTGGTATTAGTATTAGTATTTTATAAAAATTAAAGATATAATTCATTTAGAAAAAGATTCAAATATCACCCTCAATGACATCTTATACCTTTAGATATTTAGATATTTTAAATGTGGAATTAGTATTAGTATCACTCAAAATGTGGAATTGGTATTATAGGTTACTGTTTGTGGGCAATGGCATAGTATTATTTATTTTCATCTCTTTTTTTTTTGTTAACATTAATTAATTATTTTTTATATCATATAATTTTTTTAAAATTTCTTATATTATTCATTCATAATTTTGTTGTGAGCTATAGCATAGTATTATTTATCTTCACATCTCACTATTTTATTTTTTATTAATTTTTTTATTTTTTAACATTAATTTTTTATGTTATATAATTTTTTTAAATTTTTTATACTTATTGTATTATTCATTCATAATTTTTCTTGAATTTATTTTTTTATAAATAAAAAAATTTTAAAAAATTAAAAATAGTTTAAAAATTTCTCAAAAAAATATATAACATAAAAAATAATTAATTAATACTAAAAAATCAAAAAATAAAAACAAAAAAAATAAAACAAAAAAACAAAAATATTTATCCTATCTAGAATTCTCTTTCTAAATATCACTAAACATCTAACATATATCTTGAATCGACATCTAAGATATAGGTGAAGATAGAGATTAGAAGCCGAATTCAAATAAATTGCTTTTGGTGACATTTTAAATGGAAAAACAAACCATCCAACGTCACAAGGAATACAAGTGGTCCTCCGCAATTGATTATAAACGGGGCTACTTGCATTGCTTGTAGTTGTAAGTTCCACGAAGCTCAAGCAAGAAAAGATTCAACTGTTCAAATTCAGATTAAAGAAACTCTCTTCCCTAGGACAACTAAAATGTAGACTCTTGTGAACATTCAGTCACCAGGATTATTCCAGAACATACTTCATTAAAGGGAGAACATACAGCTGACATCCATAACCAAGCAACCACGATACCCCTGTGCCATTAGAAAAATTAAATGGTTAGAACACAAGCAGTTATTCCAAATTCTAGTGTTGATAAAAAGAAGTGGAAAAACTCACTCCTCATATTATTATTAGAATCCTCTCACAAACATAAGATACACGATTGATGATATACTTACAAGGAATGAAAATGTAAAGTATAATGATCATCTATAACGGGCAAACCACATGCAATGCAGGATGCCTAAGTGTTATCTATTACAAAGATGTTCACTGCATCAAAACACAACGTTGAGTCCTATGGGAAAAATGCCAAGTTGGGAGCAATAGATGACAAGACCTACTACTAAGAAAGACAATTTCCTACTTGTGGAAATGCATCACTCAGATATCAAAGATCAAATTGCTGTGTTCAGAGATGTTCAATGGGTAGTAGCTTCTGGTTTTTCAAGAAACTTTCTTCTTTTCTCTATTAACCATCCCCCTCCCCCGGTTAGATCCTTATCTGGTTGGTTTTGTAGTAGGTATGACCTTTCATATCTTAATTAGTATCATCTTGTGTTTTTGTTAAAAACAAAAAAATACGAGGTTTCCTAAGGATTATACCAAAGCATGCAAAGTCGTCAAAGAATTACATGCCTAATGAGTGTATTCTTGATACAGGACCAGCTGAAACTCTTCTATAGCTTTTATAGGTTGCTAAGAGATCTCACTACATTTCCTAGCATTAGGAAGGTGTTGATAGTATAGAGAATATAATGTTAAATTTCCAGATTTACTGGACGCAACCAGTTTGGACGATCAATCATACCATGGATTTTACAACAATAACTTATGAGCACATCGTACAATTGAAGGACCCAATGGTTTGCAGTCAAGTCTCTACCCCACCTCTCTATCTCATTTTTATTGTATGCAAAGGACATCGGTCATTAGGATTTCTGGACCTACTGGTGCTTCTAGAATTAAGTATGAGATAACTCTATTGACAGAGCACAATTTCAGAAATTCAAGTGTCTATCAATAGAGTTATCTAAGAATTAATAAATACCTTAATACTGTTACTTATTGAGTGATTGTGCCTATTCTCTCCAATAACTCCTTCTATCAGCCCTTCTCTCCTCCGTCTTTCTAAACTTACCCCCTCTTTCTCTCTCCTCACAGTCTTTTCTCCCTTTCTTCCATTCTCCTTATGGGTCCTGCATCACTATCAGAATTACTGTGTGCAAGTCCAGAAGGGAGAAATATAGAAAGGGAAGAGGGAGGGGGGAGGGGAGTTAAACTCAATAACAATCTCAATTATAATCCAAGTACGATAAGTATGCGGAATCAGAGTAACAAGCGATCCTAAAGTAGGAAAACCTAATAACCCTAACTTACTAATAAATATCCATATAATAATAATAATCCATATCGGTAATCCCTACTTTACTAATAAATACTTATACACAATATTCCTATCCTATATTCCGGTATTCACTTCCCATTTCCCATTTCCCATCATTGTACCCTAAGGGAAATATGGTGGTGACAGCAATAAGCCATTGCGATATTTCTCTCCAATGCCTGCACCAGTTTGCAGTGAAAAAAAGCAAATGACTTTTTCCCATTACATTACGAGAAGGGTACCTTCCCCTCACAAGATAAAAGGAACTCAACACCTTCAGCTGAAAGATCTTCATAATATCACAACTGTCAATATATTTGCCCTCAAAATCTGGCGTCCGGCCCTGCCATTGGAACTGCAAAAAGCAAGACATGGTTTCCACTCTCCTTCCTTCTCTTTTTGTAACCTTTCTTGAAACCTTACCTTAGCCAAGAAATGAAGCCTAAATGGAGAGATCACCCCCAAAAGTACCTTTAGACGTCAAGAGGTGGTCCAGAAGGGTGAGAAGCTACTGGAAACGTTACAAAATGGGCCCAGTGTGCGTGCACATGTGAAGCATTGTCGATGCATGTGGGCACACGACTGTCTCCAGTGACGCTGCACAGGAGGTCTGGCCAGTCTAGCGCTAGTGATGACGATGGTAGGGTTGGAGGCCTTGAATCAGTGCTCTGAGTTTATAGGTCTGAGGCTGGCAGCTTTGATTATGGTGGCAGATAGCCACTGAGTGTCATGCCTCCCTGAGTGGCTTGTATATGTAGTCTAGCTCATTGGTATGGTATGTCTTTGATCAGAAGACATGATGAGACAGACAAAAAGTGTTTGAAGGGGTGGATGATGAAATTTTATGCTCTAATAATAATTCTTTGAAGCCAATTGAATGTGACAATTGCCTAATACATTAAAGAAACATATGATATTTTTTGTGTATATAAAGTTGGCAAACTTGTTGAAACAAGTTGCAAGCAAATTTAAGCATTTGGGTTTGGGTATGCTTCTTTAGATGCTCCGTTACTATATATTTATAGTTTCTTGTCCATTACTACAGAGAAGTATCAGAACACTAGTTCTGAGGGTTAATGGATGTTCAGAAGAACCCCCAAATATTGACACCACCATTGCCAATGTGGAGTGAGTAATGGTAATAGTAATAGTAATAGTAAAACTGAATTCTAATATGGAGTAAGGAGCTAACAGAAAGAGAGCAACTGTGAAGTGATAAAGCAATACAACAACTAGACAGATTAAGCACCAAGAGGGCAAGGACAAACCAAACTACCTATAAGGAAAGCTCACACTAGATGGGAGATAAAATATAAGTTCACCCAAAATCAGAATCCAACTGCAATGACATCAAGTTGACGTATGTAACAATCACAGATTTTTGTGCAAGGCTATGATCCACACATCCACATTGCCTAGAGAAGAACCTGCTCTTAATTGAGATGTAAATATAGAGTTGGATTTAGGCAGCAGATACAATACTGGTTACTATTATACCGTAGCCAAGTGCTATTTTGAATACATATGCTGTGGAAGAGCATTGATATGTAGAAAAAGAGTTTCCATAATTAATCCAGGTAAGTTGGGCACCAATTTGCAGAACACAAATACGAAATATGAAGAAGGCGCATGACAACATAAACCTAAGATAAAGTAGTATCAGATTCCAGTTCAGCAGGAAACATATACCTTGTAAAGTGAACTTAGATTTTCACATTACATTTTTTGTCTTCTATGAATCCATTTCCCAAAATTTTTTGTCAATAAACTTTAAAATGAAAAACAAAAATCGATTGTACATTGCCATGCAATAAAGTGAAATATGCAGTCCAGTCCAGATAAACCCATTTCTACCATTCACCCTTGATTTTTATTGTGTTTATGGTGTGGGTTAATGTTTCCCAGAATACCAATCCCACGTGCAAAAAGAATATGCATGAACCCTAATTCTGATCAAAAGAGTTAAGAAATGTAAAGCATGCAAAAAGTTTAAAATCTAAGTCACGTAAGGGTAAAATGAGTTTACTATTTGGAGGTGGCAGATTTATGGTTCTTGGAGGAAGACGCATAATCAGGAGGAGAGTACACCAGAGCAACCACCATGGCTCCTGGGAGCACCACATACTTTGATAGCACTGCCAGTTTTCTCACCAATGGCTCTCCCTTCATAAATACCATTTCTTTGTTTCTAGGCTGGCTTGCTGGAATATGTTTGCACTTAAAACTGCTCTTCCAATTCCTGAAATAGAGAAGCTCTAGTTCAATCAATTCCAAATGCTTTCGTCACTTTCAAGTGAACTTTTCTGTAAGGTTGTGATACAGCAAAATAATAAAACGTGATATTGACTTGGCGATATGGCATAGCTAATAAACTATTTTCTTCTCTAATGTATGTTACAACGTTCCACATAACAATGAACTTTAGGAGATGCAATCACATTTTTACCATCCCCTGCTAGGTAATTATCTAATCTGAAAATCCCAAGAAAATGCACTTATCCCAAATATTTGTACTTCACTTTTTTGGAACCATTGTCAATTTCAAAACCATGCTTCCATCCAGGATCTGTTCTACTTCGTAATTCATTATCCCCCTAATTTCTTCGCCCGTAGGAGCCATTACCATTAGGACAGCTACCACTAGTACATCTCCTCCAATCTTTAGGTCAATACTCAATCATTGGAATTGTGAAAATACTTGTATTTCAGGCTTTCAGCACAATGAACAAGCAAATAAATTTACTACAAAAACTATGCTATGCTGCAAGCTGAGCTACCATGGCTGCTGGGTGCACCACAGCAGCAGCTGCTGCATTTCCTCAATTTCTCAAGGAAAAAAGAATCCCAGAAGAAGAGGGAGGCGATGAGCAGGAGTCGAAGGAGAAAGAGAAGAAACTCAGACCTGGGTCACTCGATTTAGGCTCTGATGTAGCCGACTAATACCGAATGAAAAGCAAACTATCGGGGACGAGGACTGAGGAGTGTGAAACAGAGATTAAGGATCTGTTTGGCTAAAACTTTACCGAAAAGCAAATTATGTTTTGCTGGGCCATCCTATTTGGGTTGGGTTTAACATAAGAAGTGTCCAATTAAGCAATACCGGATGGCCACTCACAACCTATTTAAAATAATAAATTAATTATATATTTAATAAAATAATATTTTTAAATATTTGTTAAATAATTTTTTTTTATATAAAATTCATGGAAAGCTGCCAGTGAAAGTTGGTTCAGCTGTAGAGACTAAAATACAATTTTTCTCAATAGATGATTATAAGTACTTTCCATAAGTTTTTATTTAAAATTCCCCCTTATGAGTAAAATATTTCAACTTATTTATTTCTTTTATATAAAATATATTACACATAATTTCAATTTAAAAAATTCTAATATCTTTACTAAATATATGAATTAGTAAATAATTAACTTTTTACTACTTATATAAAAATGTAATAATATCCTTAAATAAAGACAAATTAAAGTCTTATTATTAAACTAAACATCATAACCGTTAACAAGAGTATTTTATATGAAAAAATAGATATTACAATTAAAATTTTTAAAAGATTACAGATATATTGGTTAATGTTAAATAGGACTATTTAAAATTTAACTAAATTTTATACATAATATATACTAACTCACTTTTTTAAAATTAGAGTAATGCATGTAGCATATATTAAATATGCAAAAAAGAGATTTGTATAGATTTTAAAAATAAAAATATATATATATGTAAGATTAGATTAATGTTTCTTTTACTATTTCGTATCCATTTGATTGTGTTAAATCAGACATTTAAAGTAACCAATTTTAACGCAAACACTTCATATTATAATTTGTAATTTCTAAATATTAAAGTAACAAGTAATTAGACTTTACCAAAAATGAAGTAATCATTAAGAAACTATTTTCATTTTACACATTTGTTAATCAACACCATTATTATTAAAATTGGGCCGTTACGACCAGTTAGACCGGGGATGAAACCCTAGACGGTCTGAAACTCCTATAAAAACCAAATTTCATCAAACCTATAAAAAAAAAAACCGATAAACTGAGGTCCAACCTAAAAAATTGACCTATTTTCAAGTTCTTCGATTTTTCCGTAGTTTTTAGAGTTAAGAAGAAACAGTGAAGAAGAAAGAAGAAGATGGGGGAGGAGAGAGGAGCCCCGTGACTCGAGTTCTTAACAGACTGAGAGACAGTGTTTCGGCCTTTCTAATTAGTCAGCTCTCCAAAGTGATGAAAGCCAGCCATTACAACTTATAATGCCATCTCCATTAAAGGCAGCAAAGCCTCCTCTTTTTAGGTCGGATTGTTTTGAAAATAAATTATTTTTTTAAAAAAAATAATATATTTTAATAAAAATATATATGTTTGTTTGGGCTTATAGAAAATGAATAAATTAATGAAAATGAAGAAAATTTTCTATAAAAAGAAGTTAAAATTTTTAACTTTTGTTACTAAGGAAAAAAAATAGAAAGAGAGAGAAACCTTCGTTTCTAAAATTATTCACTCTATTTTAAAAGTCTTTAAATTATTGTATTCAAATATAAAATAATTTTTTTAAAAAAAATTTCTTTTTCCTATAAAAAAATAAAAAAATATATTATCTTATAAGCCCTCTCTCAATTAGAGAACGAGAAGGCACAATCACAAAGGCATGGAATTAAACGCATGGTGGAGATTTGGTAGCGTATAGAAGTAGGTGGATTTAAGACTAAAGGAGTATTTAAAGAAGGCAAAGAAAAAAAGTACTTTTGATGGATACCTCATAGTAATTGGTTAGAGAACGTATGGAAGACACTTTCTATTATTAATAGTTACTTCCTTTTTTTTAATTTTTTTTCTTAATTTTTTAATTTTTTAATATTATTTATTCATAAGTTAAAAAAATTTTAAAAATTAAAAAAATTAAAAAAAATTATATAATATAACAAATAATTAATTAATATTAACATATATTTAATTAATTTTTATTTTTATTTTTATTATTTTATTTAATTATTTATACATATAATATATTACAATATATATAATATAAATTAAAAATATATTATTTAATTTAAATTTGGTTCAATTATGATTTGATCCTGATTGGACTATTAACTCATGATCCTCTATCTTTATTGGTTCGATGACCAGTCTAATTTTTAAAACATTAGTCAACACAATCAAATGTGAAGTAATTTTATTTTATAATACATTAAGGAGGGCTTTTTTTTTTTGTACAAATAGTGACATGGAGATTTTAACCTATGATCTCTTGTAAATTTCTCATTTTCTTTCCCTACTAGATCCCACCTAGTGGCTTTAAATAAAAATTTAATGAAGAGGGAATAAAATATTAAGTTATTAACATAATAAAAAGCAAAATAAAAATATCTAGATTAAATTAAATACTATCAATAGACTGATTACCCTCTTAGCTCGAATAATTAGACGAAAAACATAATTTGAATTTAAAATTGGGGACTCAAAATAAATTTTTTCTAGGCCAAGTTTTATCAAAAAAGAAAAGTTGAGCGGATTTACTTGATTTGAATTTAATATATACATAAATGAGGGATTAATTGAAACAAGTGTCAATTAAAAATAATCTTAAACTATTAAATAACTTTTTATATGATGAGTTTTTCATAAAATTCACCAATTAATTAAAAGTTTCTATCATTAATTAAGATATTCTCACAAAATTTTGTATTAATCTAAAGTTATTTATATTCTATCAAATATATAATTTCAAATATAAAAAATAATCAATTATTTAATCTCATGATTTATTGTTATTTTATTTTTTCAATATTTGAATAAATATGATAATTAATTTTAATTAATGATTGGATTAATTCATATATGTATATAAGGTATAATATATTTTTTTCAAAATAAATAAAAACGTATAGAAGAAAGTTATTAAATAAATATTCATTATTTTTTAAAATTAAACTTATATAAAAGACTTCAAAAGCTAACTCTTCTATAATAATATATAATAGTATAAATTATTAATTTAGTTGACTCGTCTAACTAAAAAAATTTTCTTCTAGATCAGTCGACAAATTAATTTACCCATGAGTCATGACGTAGACATAGATGCCAAACATTCTTATTTCATGCACATGGGAAGACAAATTGATACAATCCTCCAGTGCATTATTCAGATAATTAAAAATACTGGTGTTACATCTCTCTCCCCCTCTCCCTATCTGTCTCTCCATAGTTCTAGTGGTTACATGAAATCTCTATTATTATATGATCAGAGAAATTAGACTTGAACAAAGCCCACTGAGCCTTAACTTAGTGAAGTAGATTGTCCATTTAAGAACTTCCCCACCATGGGAACATCTTCCTTAGAAGCTTTTCTTCATAGTTCAAGCACCACAACTGATCATAAAACAAAGAAAATGAAGAAAGTGTCAGCCAGGTGTTTGATTAAAGGCGTAGCTACCAGTTTCTGATATTCTTAGAATAAAGATGAGAAATTATGATGGGGACACAAGGCTTACATTCAGAGTCTGTGGTGATCCAGTTTCCTTTTCTTCTGCAAACAATATGGTCAGTCTCTTCAGGTGGGCTTGAAATTGATGAAGGTGCAACTTGGGTTTGTCTAGTTTTTGATGAGGAAGCTACTGAGATTATTGAGAAGACAGAGGAAGTGGTGGAGCAGCTTTCCACGTCCCATCCGAAACTGATCTTGGGTGAGTCACAGCTAGATACATCATCATCATCTGGAACTTCTTTTAGGGTTCCTCGTCTTCGGAACTTTAGAACCTGAATAAGAATTCGATCACCATTTTGCCCACTTGATTAGTTACTTATTAAATGTTAACAAAGTCTTATGCACTATAATCTTGTTTTTAGATTAAAACAGCAGATCTCTTTCTTTTGGTTAATTAATGTGGTAGCTATATTCAGTTTGACTACAAGCATTGTTATCCAGTTTGCATCAAGCAAAAAATACGTGCAAAGGTTAATGATGAACTAGAAATGAATGAAAAATTTCCCTACCCATGATCCTTTTTGAGTCATATAGTGTAAATCTCAAGCACACAGTGAAAACTAGTAAATGGGTCATTGTAGAAGTTAAGAATTTACCTTTCTTCCATTAAACTTCCCTCCTCTCTCTGTTTTTGCAGCAGCAGCCCATCTAAGTAGCTCTTTCATTCTTGAAATGACCTTCCTCTTATCCCCCTTTATTTGATCCCTATTTCCTTTGGTGCCACATTGTTCATTTCTTTCAGCTGATGAGATCGACATTGATGCCTCAGTTAAGGGCAAAACCTTGATTCCTACATGAGCAGCCGAATCTGCCTTGTTAGTCGTCCCTACTCCTGGGGACAATTCTTCCCTCTTCATATTCATGGAATAGACAAAATGCTGTCTTCTGTTAAAGCTTCCTTCTACTCTCTTTAACTTAACGATGCTGTAGAAGCAAGACTTTGCAATGTCTTTTGTACATATAAATGTGGGTATCTTCACATTCTTAAAGCCAAGCTTGCTTCTTCCTTCAATTGTTTTTGTTCTTCGATATGCCCTATCACGCTTAAGTCTAATTATATTTTCCCCTTTAGCATTTTTATCTGAAAGAACACCATAAAACGAAGATATATATATATATAAACTGATTCATTTTGCATATAATAAAAAGAAGAAAAGATGTTTAAGTTCAGGTTTCTTACCTCTGATAGCTTCCCTTTTGGTGGCAGGACTAAAGGTGTTCTCTCTTTCTAGTTTATGTGCCCCTTTAAAGAGCCATTGAAGAATCTGCTATGAAGCAGCACCAAAAAGAACTATCAGGTTTGATGTGAATAATGCATGCTATAGATCTTACCATCTTATCTTCTTATAACAAAATGGATACCTGCATGCCTACTGTTGATACTCTGATCCCACTTTATATAGTATTTTGTCTGTGTGGTCTCTGTGATGACTTTATCAGTCAAATGGACAGCACTGGATCAGTCAAATGGACAGCACTGGAGATCTATCTGTGCTGTCTGGAAGCCTAAGATTCCTGTCTAGTCTGAGTTCTTTGGTGAGATGAAGACAAACAAAATTGTATTTAATCTTAGGAAGATGGTGAAACAACCAGGCAGTGAGTGGGGAATGGGCTGGCTTATGATTCTGAGTAACATGGGGGCTTATTATACACACACACACATATATATATACATATAAGATAGCCAAGTGGTGGGTGTTAAGATGAAAGACTTGGATTTAATTAAGAAATGACATGTGTTAGCCTCAAACATTTGGCCAAAAAAAAAAAGCCTCCGTGGCCTTGTTCTTGGCCTTAAACTTGTACGTGCGTGGTGAGTTTGGACCCCAGCTTATACGGCGCCATCAATATCACCAGGATTGTTTTGGAAGTTTCAAAAGCTAATGCAGAACTAGAGAAAAAAACTAAGTTCTCAGTTCTTACACTGTTGTGTTTTTATTTCAGGCAATTCTTTGGTGATTTTGAAGCCAAGATGAATTAACTTATGTTTTTTTCTAAAGAAAAGCTAACTAAATGGTAGAAAATGGATGAAACAAGTAATTATTCTATATCTATACAGTGTCATAAGGTTCAGAACTGAGTCATTTAGCTCTAGTGCGCGCAATCCAAATACCAGTGCTTCAGCTGCAGAAAATCCTATTCAGTATGGAGTAACATTTTAATTCAAAAGTTTAATCTATTAGATGAAGGAACGTCTCATGAATAATTATACTATAATTTCATGCAAAAATCATCCTTGGACTTAAAGCATGGACAAAACACAGGTCCACTAAATCTTATACTGAAATTCAACTTGATTTTTAGTGAGAGTGGAAAGAATCAAATTCCTGATCACTTAAAGGCTCTAATATTTTGTAGAGGGCAAATAAAACCTAAACACTTAAGTTGTTAGGCAAACTACGACTTTCATCAATAATTTTATTATAACTTTTAATATGAAGACTTCACTATGAAAGTGCTCAATATTTTGGTGGTCACATGGACAATTGATGCAGCGTGGAGTCCCACATCGGTTAAGATTGGTAAGGTGTAATGGGATATAAGGGGAGGGCAAACCTTGCACT
>JASKGM010037857.1:0-23411 GCA_034509205.1 Ceratonia siliqua
GAATCCAAATTTTCTACTAACCTGTACAGGAATATATGTTAGACTGATTAGAATCATGAAATTTTGGACTGCATAATCGCACTTCAACATGGTTTCTGGAATGATTTATTTGATAACCCGATTGCAGTTAATTTATGTTAACACCATGGGGTTTCTTTGTACTTGACTTGGCCCTAATCTGAGTTTCATGAATGAATGCCCCCATTGGATTCCTGTAATTCCCCTTTAAGTCCTTATTTTGGCTATTTTAGCTCAATTTTAATCCATCTCCACTGGTTAAATCTCATTGTTGTATACAGGGAAGTTATTTTTTAGACTTGTTTGTTAGTTGAGATAAGAACTGGTTTAGCTGCCAAATTAATGTTTTGGGATGATTTGGATGTGTGTTGTGACAACATGATCAGTTAACCTTCCATGATTTTAATCTTGGATTGTCATATTGTGCCTTGCTGTTTTGCATGAAATTAATTCTGATAAGTAGGTGGCTAACCTCTGAATGAGAAACCTTTAACATGCAAAAATGGGTTAATTTTCCTAACATCTGAAGTTTATATGGATAGTTCAAATAGGGAGTTATTTTTACATCTCAAGGTGTTAGTTCTCTTGCATGATCTTATCCTGCACTTTGTTTCCCTAGGATGCCTTATTCTTTTGGGATTATTTGTATATTGATTAGGGGTATTGGTTTGGTAATTCAAATCTATTTATCAAAGTTGACATTGTTTGGAAGTGGTGAATAGTGAATATTTTACAAAACTCTGTCTTGACTTTCTCTTAAAAGGCATTCTTTTAAATTTTGTTTCAAATGAAAGCTTATATTTTTATCAAGTCTAGTGGAGACATGTTTTGTTAGATTATGCTTGACAGAATTATATTGTAAAGCCTGTTGCCTTAGTGGTTGTCTTCCTTTTTTTAGAAATGCATTTGGCTGATCTACAAGGTATTGCTTGTGTTTAACCATAATTTGCTTTTTAATTCCCTGTATCCTAATAAATGTCATGCTAATGAGTGTTTATACGGATGGTTGTTTAAAATCAAAAGTGTGTCCTCTCCATTAATAATTATATTGATCTAGAAAATGTGGCACAACCCTTCATCTGATATTGTCTTACTGTGTTTTGTAGTTGTCATATCATGTATTATTTTTTTTATTATCCCAGTCAAAAAGGAAGATTAGTTTGCCCTCTAGGAGTTAAACGAAATTTTAATGCTGGTTTTGTTCTTCTTGGACTTCAAAGGTCCAAGTTGAATGGAGGCCTCGGTTCATGGGTCCCAAAGGCCCAACTAAATAAAAGGGAGCTTCAAAGGCCAGATATCCAAGGGCTCAGGTCATCAAAGGTGTAAAAAGGATTTTAAGGGGCCAATTTTTAAGAGATCACCGATGTCCATGTATTTTGCCAGAGGGATTCTAAAATCAAGAAGTTTAGGTAATTTCGGCTTGATCCCTCTCAATCTTTAAGTAATCTCATTATAGAACCCCAACCTTTCAGTAATTGCAGTTTGGCCCCACCACTTTTATAAATTACATATGGCCCCATTATTTACTTAAACTATACTTTTGGCCTCATCACTTTTATAAGTTATATTATGGCCCTACTATTTACTTAAATTGTATTTTTGGTCTCATCATTTTTATAAATTAGGTTTTTGACCCCATTATTCCCATAAAATACATTTTTGTCACACTATTCGCATTAATTATATTTTGAAGTACTTATAAAAATTTCGTTTCTCCCTGCGATGCTTTAAATTCCAATTTTGCCACAAAATTTGGGTAAATTAAAATTTGACTAAGAGTAATAAAATTATCATTTTCATTTCATTTATGAACGTTTAAAAGACGTTTAGTGGAAGTTTAAACTTATCCAAAGGCTTGATCTTTGTGGCACTAAGTAGAGTAATATACTCCCTAGTGTCCTAAATCTCATAGACTTTCAGTGGAAGTACATCTTTCACGAAGTCCCAATTATCCATTTTCCTAGACTTTCGGTGGAATCTTATTTTTTTCCCAAAGTACCCATTTTCGGGGACATTTAGTGGAGGTATATTCTTCCCAATGTCCTAATTCATTTTCGAGGCTTTAACTGGAATTTCATGTTCCCCTAATGTCCTAAACATTCTCAGACCTAAGATCATATATCTCATATAATCAACTTATCCAAATATTTTCGAACTACGTTGACCTTGATCCCTTTCGGGGTACGTAGGTACTTACATGGTAAGGCAGGTCTAGTTATTTATTTCTCCATATTTCTCCATTATTTTTTTTTATCAATAACAAGTGGTAATTTAAATAAATTAAAATTTTAAAGTACAAACAACTTAGGGTAACCATCCTTAGTGATGGATGTTGTGGGGTGCCTAACACCTTCCCCACACGTAATTAGGCTCCCGAACCCTTCCTCTGGTTCCGAGGGCCAGTTTTCCTTTCATTTTTTTAAGGATCCCAATTATCCTTCTAATTAATTAGTAGCGACTCCATTTTCTTTGCGTTTTCCCTTACGCCCCCCAAAGTCATAAAACGATGGCTTTTTCACCAGCTGTCAAGTTGTGATAGTTTGGCAACTCCACTAGGGATTGTTAGAGAGTCAAGCCTATTATGAATTATTTGTGCTTTGTATGATTTTTAATATATTATTACCCCATCTATTTCTTTATTTTTAATTATTTATTTTTGCTTACAAATATCTATTTTGGATGCTGTACCTGTGTAATTTTATTGCAACCCTAAATGTGGTGTTTAATTGCTTTTCATATGGCATGATTTACTGGAACCATAGGGTAGATGACAATATTTGCGATATTTGTTCACACCCTAGGGTAGACGACAAATAACTACTTTATTATGTTTACTTTTGGGGTTTCTTTTGGGTAAATATTAGGACTAAGTTTGCATGCTCATCACACACTATGCACCATTCACATTCTTTACACACACTTGTTGGGCCCTATACCCGGGTCTGTGTGAACCCTAGGAGAGAAATGAAGGTGGCGTAGTGATGCCTAGTGGGATTTCCCCCAGGTATTCATGAAAGCCTTCACTCAGATTGTTAACTCACTCACTTGGTTAGTTCATGTGGAGACTTTGTCCACTCGTGCAATTAAACTACGAAGTCGAGATCCTTACTATTCTAGTAGGGGCTATATGTTCTAAATCCACTCTTGTGAGGAATATAGAACTACCCAAAATATTGCACTATTATGATCTTAGAAACAACCTTATAGGAAGAATCAAACCTAATTAGGACACTAAAGAGCATGCTCTCTTATCCAGCATTTAGCATCAACATGCATAAAATTGATTTTTACACTGCCTCATATTTCTTTACCATTATAGGTTTGGTGTCAAAACTCTTGAACACAAAAAACAAAGATTGGCATTAAAAGGAGTCAAACTAAGAAAATAATGGGTGTATCAGAACAAATGGCAGCTTTGGAAAAAAATAAAGATGATTGAAAGGTATTACCCAGGATGTTCCGAGAATCAATAAAGAATAGACATGGAAAAATTCTGAATTTGATCAATATACCAGTTCAGTCTGCAGCCCTTGTTGCTTTGGAAAAATTTTAGGACCCGTCGTTTAGGAGTTTTACATTACCTCAAGCCCATCTCACTCAAACTATAGAAATCTATGGCACAGTGATCAATCTACCTGTATCACAATCCACTAAAGTCCTATTTTACTCGGGTTGTAGCATATCAGATAAGTCCATAACAAGCCTCTTGAACAAAGATAGTGTTGAGGTTCAGTCAAAAATGGCTAAAAGGGGACAGGCAGAGGGGTTACCTCAAGCGTACCTTGAGAAGTACCAAGAAGAGTTGGTCAAAGAAAAATATTGGGCCTTAGTGGTGAAAGTACTGTCAATGATGGTATATGGATTGGTGCTATTCCCTTCAGTAGTCAATTTTGTGGGTAGAGGTGCTATCAGTGTTTATTATATAGTGAAACATTATGGAATCAGTCTTGTGCCGGCTATCCTGGCAAAGTCCTTCCCTACCCTCAATTTCTCTAAAAAACATCAAGGAGATAAGCTCAAATGCTATTTGCCCATGTTGTATATTTGGTTGGTTTCCCATCTCATAGGGAAATTACCGAATTCAAGGATGTCGAATTTATGACCGTTCAATTTCTTCACCGCCTTGAAAATAGAAGACTGGAATGTGATTGAATGGGAACAATTGTTGTGCAGCACCAAAAATGAGGAAGTTCTGTGGAAACTACCGTGGTGGAACAGAGAGGAAATAATATACATCTGTGGCAGTTTTCCTTTTGTACCTCTAATGGGCATCACAGGGTGTATCTCCTACTCCCCGACATGGCACTCAGACAACTGGCTTTCCTACAGAAGGTACCAACCAGGATGATAACTGAAGGTTTTTCCTTTTATTATGATCAGGGGGAAAAAGAATACCTAATTATGAAAATTAGGCACGCCTGGGATGACAAGAGAATCATGGGCAAGTCAGAGTTAGGGAAAATGACCACAGGGCTACCAAAGAATACTATGAATGGGTAGACCAAAAACCAAAAAACCTTCCACCTACACAGCAGACGCCACTTACTTTCAAGCTTGGAAGCAAGTATGGCAATAATCAAAGAAGAAAATTTAAGCTTAACCCGTGAAAATGAGATTTTAAGTTAGCGGGTAAAAGAGCTGGAAAAAGGAATCCGGGCAAACAAAGGAAAACTCTGGCAGCATCAAGAACTCTGGATACAAGATCTGGAGCAAGTTAGGAGGAATGCTCAACACATGGAGAGTAACGAGGTTCAAGCCAAGAAAAAGTTAAAGCAAGTCGATGATATGTTAGCACAAGAGCAATTTACCAATACCCTTCTGCGAAAAATTTTAGCGGGTGCAAGAGCAAAGATATCTCGTTTAAAGAACATGAATCAAATTGTTCTAAATATGATTGAGCCAGTGTCGGCAGATTTCATGGCACACCTTAATCAAAAGGAACATTTGGAAGCAGAATGGAGGAATTACTATCATCTGCTGTATGACATAGCTACCGGACTCTTGGACACTTATGAAGAAACGTGAAGGGATGTGCAAGACAAACTACCAGAACTTATTGAAAGGTTTTGTCGAGCAGGAGTGACAGTAGTACTAGAATCATCTCCTGATTTAGTAGCTTTCCTAGGCCTATGTAAAGAGCTTATCTATCATTTGGATAAATGTATTTGAATCACGAATATTGTATTTCTCGAGATCAATGAATTAAATCCAAATCTTCTGTTCGCAACTGTGTACTTCATCAAGTGTATGAATTGCTCTCTATAAAATGTTGTGCTCTCATGATTCCTCAGACAGTGTAAAAGAAGACGCAATAAGGTGACACCTACGTGATAAACATTTCCCTAGGTGTTCACTAACTATGTTTACTTTTGTAAAGTGTTGTACTTTCAAAAGAACATAAGATTTGAATTTCTTTTAAAACGATATATACGTGACATAGATTCCTGTATATCGTATGCCATGTTTTCCATTGTAGGGTATTGTACTCTCAATAGGATCATGATCAAGGATGAATTTTTAATGCCAATCTTTGCCATAAAAATTTAAACACAAACGATGCAAAGACGTAATGGTAATAAATTTTAATTAGACATTAACAATGCATATTGTTTTGACTCTATAGGAAAACAATTATCATTTCATCATTGCACCAAAGAGAAAAGGTCCGGCCAAGCGAACCTAATCTATCAGTTAAATTTGCACTGGGTCAGTTGCCATTGATCGAGATGACCAACACTGAAAATGTCCAAAGGCTAGAGTACCGTATTGATCAATTGCAAGATCAAATGGCCAAATTCATGGAATTTATCACAGAAAATATGAGGAGTAAGGAAACTCCCCCACCATAACAAGAAACTTTCCATGCTGGTCAAGCGTTAGGGATGCCAGGAATGGCTAATAATATCCCACAACCATCGTCAGTAGCCACGTTCCCCCCAGGCTTGGGGAATGCAGCTCCGCATGGTACTTTTGGATTTGATCAAGCACCCATTGCTTCCCCTACAAGGGATGAAGAAGCTAAGAGGGGGAGGAAAGTTTTCAAGCAATTTCAAAATCTCAAAGAAAAACTACGTGCCATTCAGGGAATGGGGACATTCGGGGTTGTGAGCGCCAAGGAATTACGGCTAACTCCCAACGTCACTATTCCTAAAGATTTTAAAGTGCCCGAGTTTGAGAAATACGATGGAAATACTAATCCCTAATATCATTTAAGGTTATACTGCACTGAGATGGCAGTCGCCAGGGACGATGAAAGGCTGCTACTAAACTTCTTTCACAAGAGCTTAACAGGTGCCGCTTTACAGTGGTACATGATGCTAGACCACTCTAGGGTTAACAATTGGGAGGACCTAGCTGACGTGTTCCTCAAGTAATATAGGTTTAACCTTGATACAGCTCTAACTTGGGAGCAACTCCAGGTTATGCAAAAGCAAGAAAAAGAGACCTTTAAAGAATATGCACAGAGATGGCGGAAATTGGCGTCTGAGGTCTAACCTCCAATGGCGAATTTTGAAACCTGCTCTTATTTTTTAGGAACTCTGGGGTCTCCATACGTAGAGCTCATGGTGGGTAGTGCTTTTAATGATTTCTCAGACCTTATTAAGGTAGGCGAGAGAATATAAGTGTTGATCTGAAATGAAAAGATCCAAGTGGGAAATAATGAGCCTAATGGATCAAATCAGAAGAGGAACTTCTCGCAAAAGAAGAAAGAACTTGAAGTCGGTTACGTGTAGGACAACCGCCAAGATTATCAAAATGACTCTTATTCCTATTACCAAAATAAAGGGCAAGGGTACCAATCCAATTATAACCATTGACAGACATTCGGGAAAGGACGAAATAATTTCCAGCAAAGCAAGCGGAACCAAAATTCAGAACCATTCCTGGACTTCCAAATGTCCAACACATATCTGTACAAAAAGCTATTTGATGAGTGGCTCATCAGCCTAGTGCCCACTGAACCAATTCAACCCCCCTACCCAGCGTGGTATAAGCCGAACAAACAGTGTATATACCAATATGGTGTGGCAGGGCATTCAATAGAAAACTGTTAAACCTTCCAAAGATAGGTCATGAAGTTAATTAAAATCGAGGTCCTGAAAATGAACTACATAAACCCCAACATCAATACCAACCCCATTCCTATCCATCAGGATAATAATTAAGTGGGTGCTATTTTAGAAGGACGGGGTTCCATAAGAAAAGTCTTAGAGATAAAAATGACCAAGCTGTAAATCTTTGAGAGTCTAAGCTCATCAGGGTTTGATATGGGGAACCTTGGAAAGATGAATTTAGATGACGAATATCTTGACCCAAACGCTTATTGCATCTATCACCAATCTGCCCAAGGGCATGATATAGAACACTGCAAGATGTTCCAGCACTCCTTACAAAGATGGATCACCTTGGGAGTTATACAACTCTCAAGGAAGAAGCAAATACCAGAGGTCGCAGTGATCAGCAGAGAAGGGTTTTTTCCCAAACCTATAATCCTCACAACCTGACAAACACCACCTGTAAATACAGTACCAACGCCAGTCATGATAATCAGTACACCAACACCGTTCCCTTACTCTATTGTTAAAGTGGTCCCTTGGGTATACAACCCAACAGTGACCATTCAAAACCCTATAACAATTACGAAGTTACCTCCGAATCATGGGGACACTAGTGCGAACAACTTGGTTGTGGGAAGCATAACTCGAAGCAGTAGGGTATACGCCCCCTAAAACTTGGAAATAAAAAGTAAGGGCAAAGAAGCGATGGTGGAGCCTACGCTAAAGCACCACAATCAGGAAGACGAGTTCCTCAAAATAATGAGGCAAAGTGAATATGACAATGTGGAGCAGCTAGGGAAGGCGCAAGCCAAAATTTCATTCTTGTCACTGATTCTTAGCTCAGAGATGCATAGGAAAGTATTAAAGAAGGTATTGAACCAAGTATACATCAGTCCCACTGTCACTGTGGAAAAATTTGAAGAAATGGTGAACTATGTGAAGGTGTCCAACATGATCACCTTTTCGGAAGAGGATTTAAGTGCATCGGGCAGCAATCATAATAGGGTCCTCCACATTACCGCAAAGTGTGAAGGATGTATTATCTCAAACATTTTAGTCAATAATGGCTTGTCATTGAACGTGCTACCATACTCAACTCTGCTACAACTACCAGTCAATATAAAAAGCATACAGATAAGTGACCTCGTAATACGAGCGTTTAATGGCACAAGAAGATAAGTCAAAGGCTATATCACTCTAAAACTAGAGATAAGTCCAAGTACCTTCCAAGCAGTATGCTAGGTCATGGACATCAAGCCCTTATACTCATTGTTATTGGGAAAACCTTGGATCCATGCAGCAGGAGCTATGCCTTTGTCATGGCACCAAAGGCTCAAATTTATTGAAGGGAAAAAGGTCATAACTGTCCGAAGTGAAGAAGAGATGTTAATCTCAACGCCGTCGTCAATTCCTTATGTTGAAGCCATTGACCAGGACTTGGGAAATTCCTTTCAAGCTTTGGAAATTTCTAAAAAAATGACTACATGCAAGCAAGTTGCCAGGCCAAAAAGTGTAGCAGGAGAGATCATGGCCAAAAGCGGATATCAGCTAGGAAAGGGTTTAGGCCGAAGTCTGCAAGGCATACCAGCCCCCATCGAGGTCATTGAAAATGTGGGTCATCATGGTTTGGGGTACGAGTTCAAGCCTAAGAAGAAAGGCAATAGAGGCATACCTCATATTCGCTAGACTTTTTTAGCACACCATGTCATGCAGCCGGACAGGGCTGTAAATACTCTAAGCAGTGGAGAAGATCGTAAAAGTCAGATCAAGTCAAACTGAAGGGGTTAGCTATTTGATAATTGGGATGCAAAGCCGATCCCAGACATATGCACTTTAGAGTAATATTTAGTTTTAAAAGAATGTTTTTCAGTTCACTTGACTGATGTCCAAAGTCATGTAGAACATTACTTAAATGTCGGAATAAATTATCCAGAGAAATAAAATATCCAGTTCATTTCATCACATCCTTTTTCCATGTTTATTTTTCTTTCTTGTCAGCATTTTGATTTATTTTCGTTATCATGATTCAAGGAATTTATTTCTTCCCAAAATCTTCATCTTTACGAAATTACTCAACATCCATTAATCAATTCTCATGATGAAATTTATATATATGATTGCGATGAAGAGGATAACAAAATAGTGGAAAGACTTTCCAAGATAATTGAATCATCCAAAAGAGGAATGGGTCCTCATAATGAGGAAATCATAATATTAAATCTAGGACTAGAGGAAGGCAAGAAAGAACTCAAGATTGTGAATAACCCAGAACATGAACAAATGGTTGCACTCCTTAAGGAATTCATAGATGTCTTTGCATGGTTTTACCAAGATATGCTGAGTCTTAGCCCCCAAATAGCAACACACAAAATTCCTTTAAACCTTAACTATGCACCGACAAGGCAAAAGTTAAGGAGAATGAGGCCAGAGCTATCCTTAAAAATTAAGGAAGAAGTAGTAAAACAGTTAGCAACCGATTTTATTGAAGTTACTCAATACCCAGAGTGGGTGGCAAATATAGTGCCTATCCCCAAAAAGGATGGGAAAGTGAGGATGTGTGTTGACTATAGGAAGTTAAAGAAAGCGAGCCCTACAGACAACTTTCCTTTACCTCACATTGATGTGTTGGTAGATAACACGACTGTTAACCTTAGATACTCGTTCAAGGATGGATATTCAGGGTATAATCAGATTTGCATAGATGAGGCAGACAAAGAAAAAATAACTTTTGTCACTTAGTGGAGAACGTACTGCCATAGAGTAATGCCATTTGGCCTAAAAAATGCAGGGGCTACTTATCAAGGGGCCATGGTGGCTTTATTCCTTGATCTAATACATAAAGAAATAGAAGTGTATGTGGATGACATAGTAGCCAAATCTAAGGGTGAAGAAAGTCACGTGGTAGTGCTAAGAAGATTGTTTGAGGGGTTAAGAAAATATAAGCTTCGTCTAAACCCCAATAAATGCACATTCAGAGCTTCATCGGGGAAATTGCTAGGTTTCATTGTGAGCCAACAAGGAATTTAGATTGACCCTGATAAAATCAAGGCCATTCAAGATATTCCTTCACCTCAAACTGAGAAAGACGTTAGGAGCTTCCTTGGAAGACTCAATTATATATCCAGGTTCATTGCCAATCTAACCCGTACTTGTGAACCAATGTTCAAACTATTGAGAAAGTACAACCCTGGAGAATGGAATGAGGAATGCCAAGAAGCTTTCAATAAGGTGAAATCATACCTACAAAACCCACCAGTTCTAATGCCACCCACTCTTGGTAGACCCTTACTATTGTATCTTTCTGTTCTCCCAACATCATGGGAGCAATGCTTGCTCAACACGAAGAAAACAGCGGAAAAGAAAGGGCAATTTACTACTTGAGTAAGAAGTTTAATGAATACGAAAGTCGGTATATTTTAATCGAAAGAATATGTTGTACTCTTGTCTGGACTGCTAAGAGGTTTCATCAGTATATGGCATACTATACCGTCTTGTTTGTTTCCAGAATTGATCCGTTGAAGTATGTATTTGAAAGACCTCACCTATCAGGAAGAGTCAATAAATGGCAGGCCATACTGCCAGGATATGATATCAAGTATATTACGGCCAAGGCGATAAAAGGGAGTGTCATCGCAGACCATTTGGCAGATAACCCCATTTAGTGGATTCTGAATTCCTGGACGAGGATATTCTAAAAGCCGAAGAGTACGAAGAAGAGGGAAATTGGAAAATGTACTTTGATGGAGCAGCAAACATACATGGAAACGGCCTTGGTGCTGTTATCATTTCTCCAGAAGGAAAGCAGTTCCCAATCGCCATAAAGCTAGATTTTGATTGTACAAACAATATCGCCAAATACGAAGCCTGTGTTAATGGGCTGCAAGAAGCTTTAGCCATGAACATAAAGAAGCTAGAGGTATTTGGCAATTCTGCTCTCATTATGATACGAACCATGCCAACGAATGTGACGAAACCTGAACCAAATCTGGCAAGAAACCCCGAAATCGCCCAAGCTTGATGAAAAGAACTGCAAGCCAATGCTTAGAGAAGCATGAACCTTGGTATGTGAAGACGCCATAAACGGGATGGGAATCCATTTGATAAGTCAATTTTGAACGCCACAAGGAATCCCTTGATAAGTTAAGATAAGTTTCTTCAAGAACTCAAGAAGAAATGCTCTCAATTTTCATTAAACATAATCTAATTTTCTCTTGTCCAACCAGCCCTAATATAGCTGAAAAAAACAAAAGAGAGTTTTTTGTTTTACATGTATGTCATAACGTGACGGCCGGTGAAATAGCCGTCATTTTATGACTTTGAGGCGCGTAAGGAAAAACGTAGAGAAAATAGGAGTCGCCACCAATTAATTAGAAGGATAATTGGGATCCTATAAAAAAAAAAAAGGAAAACTGGCCCTTGAAACCAGAGGAAGGGTTTGGGAGTCTAATTACGTGTGGGGAAGGTGTTAGGCACCCCACAACGTCCATCCTTAATGATGGTTACCCTAAATTATTTGTGCTTAATAATTTTACTGTATCATAATTACCCCATTTATTTATTAATAAAATAACGAAGGACAAAAATGAAAAAAATAAATAACTAGACCTGTCTTACCAAGTAAGTGCCTACGTACCCCAAAGGGGATCAAGGTCAACGTAGTTCAAAAGATTTGGGCAAATTGATTAATTAATTAAAAAAGCATTAGGACATTTAGGGGAAATTAAATTTGCACTTAAAGCCTAGACAACGGGTTAAAACTTTGGAGAGAATATATCTCCACTAAAAGCCTGAAAAAACTGAGACTTTGGGAAAATAAAATTTCACTGAAAGTCTAGGGAAACCAGGACATTGGGGAGAAATAATCTCCACTGAATGCCCGTGAGAATTGAGACTTTAGGGAATAAGATTCCACTGAAAGCCCAAAAAAAAACTGAACTTTGGAGAAGATAAACTTCCACTGAAAGTTCATTAACGTTGAGTCTATGGAATTTATAAAATTAATAGAGTGATAAAGGGATTTGAAAGAAATGGGAACCAAAATGTGACTTTTAAGAAATTTGGGGGCTAAAATATAATTCTTAAAAATGTGAGGGTCAAAATACAATTACTAAGAGATTGGGGTCAAAATGATATTATTAAAAGTGTAGGGGCAAAAATGAAATTATTAAAAGGTTAGGGGTTAAAATATAAATTTTTAAAAAATATTGAATTAGAAGACATATTAATTATATATTGCAAGTTTTTAAATCCATGAAAGAAATAATGGGCCTTGAACCCCTTTTGAAAATATTTAAATGGGCCTTTGAAGCTACCTTAGATTCAATTGGGCCTTGAACCCATAAAAAAATCATTCTATTCTCCCTGGTGATTTACAAAAAAAACGAGGGCGCATTGAACACTTTTTTTGTTAAACCAAAACGAAACCCACAAACTAAAATGAGGGTGAAGGACAACGCCAATATGTAACAGTGATTCTACGGAGGGAATTTTTTTAGGAGAAACATACTACTTCACTATATCATCCACATCTCCAAAATATTATGAATGAAAGACAATCAAAACGAACAACAAGGGTCAAGAGAGGGAAATAAGTCATTAATCTTCAATATACCTTCCTATTTGGGAGGGTAAATGTGCTCAAAGATTGGGAGCCTTGCTGACTTTTAAAATGCAGATTTTATAATCACTAATTAAAGCACACTTTTAGGACATAATCCTAATACCGGAAAAATTGAAGGAGTAGTCATACTCTCTAAGTTCACATGCAAACCATATATTAGGCTAGTAACAAGATAGTGTCAAAATCCTTCATAAGATAAGCATTTACCACACATTACAGTCGCCTTAAACCCATAATTAATGTCCTAATGTCAATTCCTATCAACTAGAAAATTGACATTTTGCCTTTATGTTTGGGATTCTCATTTTTATTTACATATCCATTGATAATTTTCGTGCAAGATCTTTGTATCAACAGGTTTAAATATGAGGCATTGACATATTGAAATCCTAAATGAACTAGGCTTAATCAATGTACTGACACTATAATAGATAAAGTGAAATTTGATCAAAATAGGATTAGCAACGATTAATTCATAAAGCGAATAGTGTTTTGAAAACAAAAACTAGAAATTAAGTTTGATTCAACACAGGAAGCAACCAAAACTAATATAAATCGACCTCATAAACTTATGAACATAATGACAGTGATTTCAAATAAGCAGGGAACTGAAGTTTACCCTCTTTGAATCATAAAAACCCAGCGACCCTCTTGAACCAAATGTTAAAAGACCCTCATTCTGACTAAATGAACAGGGATAGGAAAGGAATACACCCTAATTACAACTACATAGCTTGAAACGCATTTTGATTGCAACCAACAATAAAGATACACACAATAACTCAAACAGGGGTCAAGGGGATATGCCTTGATTAATGTCCACCAACTGAACAGAATAATATATTTCGGCCAAAACAGAAAAGAAAAGAGAAAAAAATGATTCCTATCCGATGGACAAATTACCACAAGATTCAATGCTAAAATGATTAATAGAAAACTGAGGGGGAGCCCTCTAATAATGCCTCAAATTATACTGACTTATCAAAGTAAGAAATCTCAACCATTGTCCCTGATTACCCTTAAGGATTAACCTAAGGAATTACATAACTGGGAATCATGAGGAATAGCCGCAAATTAAGGGAGAATTTTTATTAGTTTTAAACAATGACAGCCATGAAATAGGACCCGGGTAATCAGCAATTCTGAAGCAAACTCACCAAGTTAGTTGACACCACTTAGCAGATAGCTCGCTCAATATCCATCTGATTTCTTCTTCCGTTCTCTTCGATTCCCCTTTTCCTCTGGTTTCTAGCAAAGAAAAGCCTCTTTCCCCCATTTTTTTATTCTGAATCCCCCCTTTTCCTTTTGGACGATGGCTCTGTTTACTTTATAGGTGCGAAAAGAGGCTGAATCCCTTGAAAACAGCTGCTGGGTATCAACCAGCATCAAAGTTTGTCACGCATAGAGGTTGCACGCCGTGGATAAAGCAGGACAGCAGAGGGGTGGGAGACATTTTCCTTTATCATGCGGTGGCTGGCAGAGACAAAAGCAGGGTTTACTGTGGCATGGTGCTGAGACAGTACGTGGATGGGGCAGAAAAGCAAAGTGCATAGAGGTGGAAATCGGGAAAGTGGGAGTCTGGGTGCCAAACAGCGGGGCAGCAGGAAAAAAGAAGGGTTTGGCCAAGTGAAAGGGGCATTGCAGAGCCGTGATTTGGGGAAATTAGGGATTGACCGGGTTGGGGGACAATTGTTGCAAAGACCGTAAACAGAAAATGGAAAGGGATGTGAGGAACCTTAGGAAGGGAAGCAGAGAAGTAGAGGCGTTGAGGATTAGCGCATCAAGGGCTGCGAGAAAGCCTGAGAATGAAAGTGATGGGGGAGAACAGAGATCCCGTGTTGTGGGTTTGAACTGGGTGTGGGGTTGGACTGGGTCAAGATTGTGGATATGGACTGGATCAGGTTGGTGGGTTGGGCTGGTTCCTTTGGGCTTCAGAAGGAAATAGACCTGGGTTAGTGGTTGGGCTGCCAAAAATGGCCCTATTAGCTAACTCTTTTTTTTTTGTGTTTTGTGTTTTGTTTTTTTTTGGTTTTCATTTTGTATTATAATTAATTTTTTACTATATATTTTTATTATTTTTTTTCCTGGACAAAATCTAGTGTTTACAATGTAAAATACCCAAAATGCCCTTAAAGATAGACGCCCCAAATACTCTAAGGAAGGAGACATGTCTTTGACTCCAACAAAAACTCTAAATAAAAAATGAAAATTAACATCTAAACTGAAACAAATAATTAAAATAGCATTACAAAGAAATCAAATCTTAATCAAAGATTCTAAACCGAATTAACTCTTATGAGTAACACCAGCCTTTGTTCACCCTCAGTAGGGAACAAGCTCTATTCCTGTTGTAGAACTCTCCGGACTAAGTTGTTAAGCTCTTCTTTGAATTTCCTAGCTCGAGCCCTCGTCACTGGACCAACTAGAACTTGAATTGGATCGTTAGTCTTGATGTCCTCATCATTCCCTCTCTCTTGAGAAGGATTTATCCTCAAATCGTCACCTACATCAAAAGGACTCAAATCAGTAACATTGAAAGTAGCACTAACATTGTACTCACCTGGTAAATCAAGTCGGTAAGCATTGTCATTGATCCGTTCTAAAACTTGAAAAGGACCATCTCCTCGGAGTAGTAACTTAGAATGTCTTTTTATTGGGAATCTTTCTTTCCTCATGTGTAACTACACCCAATCAACGGGCTTAAAAACCTGCTTGTGGCGTCCCTTGTTAGCTTACTTGATGTATTGCTCGGTCCTCCTCTCTATGTTAAGTCGTGCCCTCTCAAGGAGTTGCTTCACAAATTTTACCTTCTTCTTGCCATATAAGTTCTCATGCTCAGAAACAGGTAAAGGTGATAAATCCAAAGAAGGTAAAGGATTAAAACCATAAACAATTTCGAATGGTGAAAACTTAGTAAGAATACATGGAATGATTATAAGCAAACTCAACATGTGGTAAACAATCCTCCCAAGTCTTAATGTTCTTGCTGATGATAGCCCTCAACAAAGTGGATAAAGTTCTATTAACTACTTCTGTTTGACCATTGGTTTGAGGATGACAAGTAGTAGAAAACAACAGTTTTGTTCCTAGTTTACCCCACAATGTCTTCCAAATGTAACTCAAGAACTTAGCGTCTCGATCTGACACAATTGTCCTAGGCATACCATGTAGCCTCACAATCTCCCTGAAGAACAAATTTGCAACATTAAAAGCATCATCAGTTTTAAGGTATAAAATGAGTCATCTTTGAAAACCGATCTACAACCTCAAAGATTGAATCTCTCCCACACTTACTCCTAGGTAAACCCAAAACAAAATCCATCGAAATATCAACCCAAGGTGAACTAGGAATAGGTAGGGGTATGTAAAGACCATTTGGCTGAACCCTTGATTTAGCTTGCCTACAAGTGACACATCTACCACAAAGTTGCTCAACATCTTGTTTCATGTGTTCCCAATGGAAGTACCCAATGGAAGTGCACCTGCAACATAGCTAAAATCTTAGCGACTCCAAAATGTCCCATCAACCCTTCACCATGGGACTCACGAACTAACAAATCCCTTATCGAACAATTAGGAACACACAACCGATGCTCCAGAAACAAGAAACCCTCATGCCTAAAAAACTTTCCCTCAGCAGATTTTTTGCAAGCAATATAAATGTCCCCAAAGTCGTGGTCAACATGATAAAGTTCCTTATTGTGCTCAAAACTAAGGAATTTAGCATCAAGAGTAGAGATTAAGGCATACCTACATGAAAGTGCATCTGCAACCACATTTTCCTTACCTTGTTTATACCGCATGACATAAGGAAACGTCTCAATGAACTCAACCCATCGAGCATGTCTCTTACTTAGCTTGTGTTGTCTTTTCAAATGTTTCAAGGATTCATGATCCATACGAATCACAAACTCCTTCGACCACAAGTAGTGCTGCCATGTCTCTAAAGCTTGAACTAATGCGTACAACTCTTTGTCATAAGTGGGGTAGTTAAGTGCAGCCCCACTTAACTTCTCACTAAAATACGCAAGTGGTCTCCCATCCTACATAAGAACAACGCCAATACCTACACCAGAAGCATCATATTTGACTTCAAACGTGTTAGAAAAGTTAGGTAAGGCAAGTAAATGAGCATGAGTAAGCTTATGTTTAATAAGCTAAAATGCCTCCTCTTATGCTTCGCCCCATTTGAATGCAACGTTCTTCTTGATAACTTCGGTAAGTGGTGCGGCGATGGTGCTAAAATCTTTCACAACCTCCTATAAAAGTTAGCAAGTCCATGAAAACTTCTAACATTACCTACACTGGAGGGGGTCGGCCACTCTTGGATGGCTTTAATCTTCTCTTCATCAACCTCAATACCTATAGCACTCACAACAAAACTTAGAAAAACAAGCTTATCGGTGCATAAAGTACACTTTTTGAGGTTAGCATATAACTTCTCTTTCCTAAGCGCATCCAAAACCGAATGCAAATGTGAAGCATGATCATGCAAACTCTTGCTATAAATCAGACTATCATCAAAATAAACAACAACGAATTTTTCAATGAAAGCATGCAAAACATGATTCATTAAATGCATGAAAGTACTAGGTGCATTAGTTAATCCAAAAGGCATGATTAACCACTCATACATTCCATGTTTAGTTTTAAACGCTGTCTTTCATTCATCTCCTTCTTTCATTCGTATTTGATGATACCCACTCTTAAGATCAATCTTAGAAAATACACAAGAACCATGCAACTCATCCAACATATCATATAAACGAGGAATGGGATGTCAATATTTTACCGTTATGTTGTTGATGGCTCTGCAGCCGACACACATCCTCCATGTCTCATCCTTCTTGGGCACTAGAATCACCGAAACTGCCCAAGAACTCATGCTTTCTCTCACATGCCTTTTCTTCATCAATTCTTCAACTTGTCTTTGAAGTTCCTTCGTTTCCTCCGGGTTGCTCCTATATGCTGGTTGGTTTAGGATTAAAGCACCAGGAACAAAATCAATTTGATGTTCAATCCCTCGGATAGGTGGTAAGCTATGTGGTACCTCCTCGGGAAACACATCCTCGAACTCCTGTAATAGAGAAACAACAACACTAGGCAATGAAGAATCAAGTTGGTTAGTGTTTAAAAGAGCCTCCTTGTACATGAGTACAATCATCGGCTATTTTGAAATCAACGCTCGCTTAACCTCACTTATTTTTGCATAGAAATTTCTTTGTTTTCTCTCTGATTTTCCTTCCTTGGCCGAACTCTTCTCTCTCACTTGATTTGGCCTTACTTTCTCTTTGTCTACCTTTTCTGTCACTCTCACAATGCACAACTTACTTATCTTTTCACTCACTTTCTTTTGCTCGCTCAAGTTCTTTTGATCTTTCAGTTTCTTTTGATCACTCAATGTTTGCAACCTCGCTTGATCTTCATATACTTGTTTTGGTGTCAACGTAGCTAGAGTGATTGTCCGTTGATGGAACGTGAATGAGTACTTGTTAGTGAACCCATCATGCTACACACGTCGATCAAATTGCCACGGTCTTCCTAATAGGAGATGTCTAGCTTGCATTGGTACCACATCGCATAATAATTCATCCTTATATTTACCAATTCGAAATGGAACAACAACTTGCTTAGTAACCCTCACTTCACCACTATCATTCAACCATTGCAACTTGTATGGACGAGGATGCTTAAGTGTTCTGAACCCTAGCTTTTCAACCATGGAAGAACTAGCAACATTAGTGCAACTACCACCATCAATAATAACACTAGATGCCTTGTCTTTCACATGACAACGAATGTGAAAGATGTTCTCCCGCTGCACTTCTTCTTTCTCTTCTTTAGCTTGCAAGTTTAAGGCTCGTCGTGCGACTAATGCAAGCATCTCACCATATTCTGCCCCGAACTCCTCATCTTCCATATTAGCATCTACTAATGGTGGCATGTCATCTAGATCATCTTCTTCTTTGGAATCTATCACACCATTTTCCTGAATCACCATAGCTTGTTTGGACATTGGCTAGCTATGTGGCCTCTCCCCTGACATTTAAAACACTTAATCTCATTAGAGCGAGAGGAAGTAGGGGCTGTTTTACCTTGAGGGGCCGTGGTAGTGGTGGCTGGTTTTGGCTCAATTTTGGTATTGGAGGTGAAAGGGTTCTCTTCGATCTTTGGATAGTTCGACCTCCAAGGTGCTGCACTCAGATTTTGTGGAGTTGGTCTTGGCCTTGAACTTGTACTACCCTTCTTGAGTTGCCTCTCAACTTTGATCGCCATATGCACCAAATCCTCCAATTCCACATAATGGTGTAGCTCAATTGTATTGGCAATCTCTCGGTTCAACCCATTCAAAAAACTGGCCATTGTCGCCTCCCTATCCTCATCCACATTGGCTCTAATCATAGCCATCTCCATTTCTTTGTAGTACTCATCAACACTCTTGTAACCTTGATGAAGACCCTGCAGCTTAATGTATAAATCCTGGTAGTAATGAGCTGGTACAAAACGTCGCCTCATCACCCTCTTCATATCATCCTATGTCTCAATAGGGCGATCTCCATTTCGCCTCCTATTGATGCACAACTGATCCCACCAAACAATAGCATAATCAGAAAATCCAATTGCAGCAAGTTTTACCTTCTTCATTTCGGGAGTAGTTGTGACAATCGAAAGCCCACTCCATTTTCTTTTCCCACTCAAGGTATGCTTCGGGATCATTCTTTCCTTGAAAGGCAGGAATTCTCATCTTAATACTCCCCAAATTGTTATCTACCTGATCCCTAGCTTCTCTATCCCGACCATATCTCCTATAGCTACCCGTCGACATCCTATCAAAGTCTTCCTCTAAATCTTCCCCTTTAAATTCTCCCACACCCTCAACTTCCCGTTGGTGCGCCTTGTTCCTCCTTGGAACGTTTGGAGCAATTGGTGGCTACCCCCTACGTTCCCTCTTCTACCCTATCCAACCTCTCATGTATATGTTCCAATTTCGCCTGCATCATCCGTCTCATCTTCCCCATTAATGCTCGTATTTGTAGATTCAGAACCATAGGTGGTGGAGTCTCGTCACTTGCGTTGTTATTTGGATTTTACGACATGATGGAAATCTGAAAACAAGGTTTGAATAATATGGAAAAGAGACCTCACCACACTCCCTTACATGTTTCACTCGAACAACAATTTTAGTCAAATCCACTCGTGTGTAACTCAATTCAATTTGGCTTTTACCCTTAAATAAGCTCACACCTCTGCCTTTTTCCACTTGTATTCTTCTTTAAGCTCTTTCAAAACTAATCAAACGTTCATAAAAAAGGATTCAAGTAGCAAATCAAAATGAAACAAACCAAAACGAATTGAAAATCTTGCTAAATCTAATTTTTTTTTTTTTACTCAAGTGTGAGGTTCAGGCAAAAATGACCTTTAGGACGTAAGGAACAAGATTAGAACAAGAAATTTTAAGAGGGGTTTCCAGACTTATTTTTTTTGGATCCTCTTGATTTTTCCTTTTTTTTTTTTTGATTACACACACGCAAGTGCAAGGAAGAACATCGGATTACTCAACAAGGCTCATAATGCGGATTAGACTTAGACCTTTAGTTAGAAGAAGAAAATTCAGAAATTTTAGAGCAAAAACCCTAATTCCACAAACCCAGAAAATTCACAAATCAGAAACCTACACAAGAACAACAGTTCGGACCAATCCCAAACAAGAACACCAACTGGAAATCAATATAGGAAATCAAGGCTCAATCAACTTCGAATCAACACCATAATTTGAAATTTGGTAAAACCGAATTGAAATCCCTAGAAAAACGAATTTGACAACGAAAAACAAAAGGAAAGAACAAGCAAAAAGGAAACTTTCAAATTTGATCAATGAAACCCTAGAAGCAATTTTTTTTTTTAATTTAAATCCGTAATCTAACTCAAGAAATTGACAAAGAAAAATGAAAAGAAAGCAAGAAAAGGATAGGCCAAACCGGATCAACCTAGGCTTTGATACAAACCACGCCAACGAATGTGACGAAACCTGAACCAAATTTGGCAAGAAAACCTAAAATCGCCTAAGCTTGATGAAAAGAACCGCAACCCAATGCTTAAAGAACACGAACCTTGGTATGTGAAGACGCCACAAACGGGGATGGGAATCCGTTTGATAAGTCAATTTTGAATGCCACAAGGAATTCCTTGATAAGTTTATATTAGTTTCTTCAAGAACTCAAGAAGAAATGCTCTTAATTTTCATTAAACATAATTTGATTTTCTCCTGTCCAATTAGCCCTAATATAGACGAAAAAAACAAAAGAGAGTTTTTTGTTTTACATATAAAATACCTAAAATGCCCTTAAAGACAAACGCCCCAAATACCCTAAGGAAGGAGACATGTCTTTGACTCCAACAAAAACTCCAAATAAAAAATGAAAATTAACGTCCAAATTGAAACAAATAATTAAAATAGCATTACAAAGAAATCAAATCTTAATCAAAGATTCTAAACCGAATCAGCTTTGATGAGTAACACTAGCCTTTGTTCACCCTCAGTAGAGAACAAGCTCTCTTCCTATTGTAGAACTCTCTGGACTAAGTTGTTATGCTCTTTTTTGAATTTCCTAGCTCGAGCCCTCATCACCGTACCAACTGGAACTTGAATTGGATCGTTAGTCTTGATGTCCTCATCACATTATTTACCAAGTTAAGGGAGAATGGCAAACACGGGATGCAAACTTGGTACCATATCAAAAATATTTATCAGAATTGATTAAAGAATTTGAAGAAATGTCTTTCACTCATATGACCAGAGATAAGAATTAAGTTGCCGATGCACTGACAATGTTGGCCGTTATGTTCAAGTTAGACCAAGGAAATAAAGTCTTGCCCATTAATATCAGGTCTAACAACAACCCAGCATATTGCCTTAATATTGAACAAAGCGAGGAACGGCCATGGTACACAGACATCAAATGTTATATCCAAACTCAGCAATACCCTGAGGGTATAGATGAGAATGATAAGAAAACTATTAGGCGATTGGCTACCAACTTCCTTCTGAGTGGAGAAGTACTATATAAAAGAAGATACGATGGAATGTTACTTCATTGTGTGGATGATATAGAAGCACAAATAATCATGGCAGAAATACATGAAGGTACTTGTGCGACTCATGCTAATGGACACATGATGACCCGTCAGATTCTAAAATGTGGTTACTATTGGACCACCATGGAGAAAGATTGCATCAATTATTGTCGAAAATGCCATAAGTGTCAAGTTTATGCAAATCGGATTAATGCTCCCCTATTTTCGTTACATAACTTGACAACCCCATGGCCATTCTCCATGTGGGGTTTAGATGTAATTGGACCCATCAATCCTAAGGCGTCCAATGGACATCGCTTCATTTTAATGGCTATCGACACTTCACTAAATGGGTCGAGGTGACATCGTATGTCACAATCACTCAGAAAGTGTTCATGAAGTTCATCAAGCTCAATATCATATGTCGGTATGGAGTGCCAGACAGAATAATCACCGACAATACACCTAATCTAAATGCAAAATCAAACATCGTAATTTAGCACCATACAGACCGCAAATGAACGGGACAGTAGAAGCATCCAATAAAAACCTCAAGAAAATATTGGGGAAAATGGTGGTCAACAACAAGGATTGGCATGAAAAGTTACCATATGTACTCTACGCATACCGTACTTGCATGAGATCGTCAACTGGGGCAACGCCATATTCATTGGTATACGGAATGGAAGCAATGACTTTTATTGAAGTAGAAATCCCTTCTTTAAGGGTACTTATGGAAGCACAGCTTGAAGAAGCCAAATCGGTTGAAGCTCGATATGAGCAGTTGAATCTAATTAAGGAGAGACAATTATCTGCCATATGCCACGGATAATTATACCAAAAGAGGATGGCTCGAGCTTTCAACAAAAAAGTACGGCCACGAGAATTCCAAACCAAGGATTTAGTACTTCAGAAAATTCTCCCTAATCAGGAATATGCCAAAGGAAAGTGGGCTCCTACGTATGAGAGGCCATATATCATCAAGCAAGCTTTTTCAGGAGGAGCCTTAATCCTCACTGACATGGATAGGCAGGAATTGACCAAGCCAATCAATTCCGATGAAGTTAAACGCTATTATGCCTAAAATAAAAAATAAAATAAAATTTTTTTTTGCTAGGTTGAAAACCTAAAAAGGCAGCCTAGGCAAAAGTTAGGCACAAAAATAAAAAGAAAGAGAAAAACACCCCTAAGTTGAAAACCCAAAAGGGCGGCTTAAGATGCCTGAATTAACGAGAACCCACAAGTAAAAAATGGGGCAATTTTGAAGAGTACCAGGGACATTTTGAAGAATGTTCATTGGCATCAGCACCACTTCCGTCAAAGAAATTGAAAATACATATCAGTTTCGATTTGAGAATCGAGAGTTTATGGACACTGAGGAATCTAGTTAAGACAAAGTTTCCTGTTTTCTCATAAATGTAAAGCTCTAGAAGATTCAATATTTACAATTACATTCCATTTAAATATTTCCTTTTTGTTTATTTGGACGTTCGGTCATCAATGACAGAAGAATTTGTATTTAGGACACTTTTGGCTAATAAGCTGCAAAAAGAAAAAAAGTTATATTCATTTAATTGACTTCTGTCTTAATTATCTTTCTCTTTGGATAATATTTGAATTTAAACACTTAAACTGCATAT
>JASKGM010037868.1:0-10046 GCA_034509205.1 Ceratonia siliqua
ATATATATATATATATATATGTATTTTATAAAATTCAAATTAACAAAACATTTTGTATGTAGGTGAAATATATAATTGTGAAATTATAAATTATGTATTTTATATATGTGGTCTAATATGATGGTTAAGTCAGTCATTATGTACAAATAATATTGGGCCATCTAAACTCCACCTCATATATTGTGTATAGCTCCTATTAGCAATACACACGAAAGCATATTAAGGAAGGAGGACAGAAGAGCTTCATTTGCTATGGTTTCCTGGCTGGATCTCTCATGGCTTTTACAATATTATCTTCAGGTATATTTAATCCATACTATAAGTCATGCTATAGGTTAGATCATGTGTGTTTTTTGTGTTTTTTCTTTCAAATGGTATCAGAGCCAACATAATATAATCTATAGCTGTCTTTGGGTATTGATGAGTTATCTTCTTCTGATTTTTTTTTTTTTTAGTTGGAGGTATTCACCATGGCTGTTTTAAATTTATGTTTTTTCCTCAAATATTTGGCTGAAGTTCATTTTTTTTCATAAAACCTTGAAATTGAAAGAAAATCATGATAGATCAGTGGAAAATCTTGCATTTTGAAGCTAGAAAAGTGTAAACACTGAATGAGAAGGTGCACGGGTTAGAACCGGGTCAAATGACTGAATTGTGGACCCGACACTGGAGTTTGGGGATGACTTCATCCAAGTCTGCCTTTCTCGAGTTACGCGTATAAGAGCGTATGGGGCCCACACGTAGGGTGTGGGTGACACATCTTGCTCAAGTTTTGTTCATCTTTGAGTACACCTTATTGGAGATTTTTTGGGAATTTTTTCAATACCAGAACTATCTGGTACTATTTTTTATTGATTTTTCAAAACTTTACAGTGTTATAAAAATATTGTACTCATATTTGGGACTTGAAAGTTTTTGTGTGAGTTCTTGGTATGCATATGTCCTTGTATGGTACTCTATTTAGAAATGGGTTTTGGTTGATGAATTAATTTAAGTTATATTTATGCCTATTTCATTATCTTAAAGTGTTGAAATTTTGTGAAATTTATGGTTTGGCAAAAATAAAATGGAGCTTAAATCGTGAACTTAAATTTTAGAAATCCAATAATTTATTATAGACATTTGTATGGTTGTGAGCTCACCTATCGTGGGACCATCATTACAAGTGTTATAAAAGTGAAAAGTGAAGAATTTCACAGTGAGAAAATTGTAGCCTATGTGTGTATATATTAAGAATGAATTAGTAATGATCTTACCCTATCAGTCTGTCACTATTAATAGAATTCTATTATTGAGTGCATTGAATATTATATTTTAAAGTTTTGATATCCTATCGGTATTAAGCTTTAGGAATGTAATGTTTAATGTTGTGGAAGTTGCCTATGCATTGTAATTCGGGACCCTTAGGCAGAATTATAATGACATAAGGACTTCATTGTGTTTTGGCACCTATTTGATGCGTGCAATATATTGTTGGCATTTGAGTTAAATCTCCAATTGTGTGCTTCAGCAATAAATATGCCTATGCAAATGGGCAGTGTTAAATTTTTGGATGTCAGTGAGACCAACTATAAAGAGTGGATTGGTTCTTTGAAATCATTTTGGCTATATCAATTTGGACTTGGCACTAAATATAGCTTATATAGCCACCAGGTTAGACACAGGGTGTTCTTTTAAAAGGTCACGTGTTCAAGTCAGGTGGTCTTCCCTTTGAGTGTAAGGGACAATTAAACAATTGGTGTGGGGTTGGCATGGTGGTCACTGCGGGCCCTTATCAGGCTGAGTTGAGATTGACATAATGCTCTAACAAACATAAAGCATGGCTACATTTTAATAGTGTATGCTTTATGCTGGCCTAACAATACATGCATGAGCATGTCAAAGATAATATTTTAGGCACCAAGAATACTCAAGAATTCTTATATGCTATAGCCAATAAGTTTGTGAAGTTTGTTAAGAGTGAAAAGTGGCACTATATTTCCTTTTCATGGCAGGAAACCTAGCTTAAAACATCTTTGTGTTTGGGGTTGCAAAGCATAGGTGAGATTTTATAACCCACAACTGAAGAGACTTGATTATGAGACTATTAGTGAGTATTTCGTTGGCTATAGTGTTGGATCAAGAGGTTCTAGGTTCTACTGTCCTTTTCATAATAACAAGATTATTGAGTCTAATCGTGCTATTTATTTTAATGATGAGTTAGATAGTAAGAATCCAGAACCACGTAATATTAAGTTTAAGGATGAGTATATTATTGCATTGTTACCTATTATCCTAACTTCAGTGGAAGGTGTGATTGATAGTGAAGTTGTGGATAATGAGGTTTTGGGTTCTCCTAAGGTTACAACTCAGTTACCAATGAAGAATTCCTAAATACATTCAATATAAAGATTTTGTTACATCCTTGGATGAGTATGATTTGATATTGGGAAGGAATATGATCTTGTTATCTTACAGGAGGCTATTTCTGGTCCTTATGGACCTAAATGATTGGCTGCTATGGAAAATGAGTTATCCTTTATGCAGGAAAATGACGTTAAAATGTTTTCTGAATAAGGTTTTGTTTGAAGATGCGTATATCATAAAGCCAGGTGAAGAACACTTGGTGTGTAAATTAAAGAGATTAATATATGGGTTAGAACAAGCTTCTAGGAAGTGGTATTTGAAATTTAATGAAATGGTGAGACCTTATTGTTTTAAAGAGAATTTTGTTGATTATTGCATTTATATGAAAAATACTGGGAGTAAATTTGTCATATTGGTGTTATATGTTAATGACATTCTTTTGGTTAGTAATGATATGGCTCTTCTGTTTGAAACAAAGTAGATGTTATTAGCTCATTTTGATATGAAAGATCTTGGAGAGGCCACTTTTTTTCTTAGCATTGAGATTCACCGTGATAGATCTCAAGATATTCTTGGCTTATCTCATAGGGCTTATACAGAGCGAATCTTGAATATATTAAAAAATGGGCATTTGTAATCCATGTAATACACCCATTCAAAAGGGTGAGAAACTTTCAAATACCCAATGCCTCAAAGTGATCAAGAGAAAATTGAGATGAGAAAATTCTCTTATGCTTCAATTGTTGGGAGTCTTATGTATGCTTGAATTTGTACATGTCTTGATATTGTTTTTGCAGTTGGTGTACTTGGGAGATACTTGAGTAATTCTGGAATGACTCATCAAAAAGTTGCAAAGAAAGTGATTAGATTTCTTCAAGATGCCAAAGACTACATGCTTTCCTATAGGAGGATTGATCATCGTGAGGTGATAAGTTACTTTAACTCTGATCATGGAGGTTATAATGATGATTTGACTTCTACTTTGGGCTACATTTTTATGATAGCAGGTGGAGCTATTTTGAGGAAGAGTGTCATATAGACAGGTGTGGCTGACTCCACTATGAAGGCAGAGTATGTAGCATGTTAGGGACATGGTTGGAGAGTTTGATATCTGAATTTTGTATTGTGGAGAGTATATCTAGACCTCTAACCATATATTGTGATAACTTTGTTGCTATGAGTTATTCTCGAAATTCTAAAAGTTCTAAGCGTATAAAACATTTTAACATCAAATATTTGTTTGTCAAAGGGAAAATTCATTAAGGTGAAACTTGCGTAGAGTTTTTACCTAATAATCACATGATTATGGATCCTCTAACCAAAGGCATACTTATTAAAGAGTTTAAAGACCAGGTAACTCGTATGGAATTAGTGAAATCTTTTGAGGCCTTTGATTAGTAGGAGTTTGAGATGTTTATTGTATATTTGATGTCATTATTATGATTGTTATATTATTGATATTGCCATGTTGTATTAGAGCATGCAAAATTTGTGATAATCATGGAATATATATGGAGACATTGTGGATCTAATCTCATTATGTTATATGAGATATTGTGTTAAATCTCAATAGGTGTGCATATTTGACGTCATTATTATGATTGTTATATTATTTATATTGTCATGTTGTGTTAAAGCATGCAAAATTTGTGATAATCATGACATATATGTGGAGACATTGTGGACCCAATCTCATTATATTACCTGAGATAGTGTTAAATCTCAATAGGCATCTTGGGCGGATGCTAGGGCCATTGTGTTAGGAATCACACATTGTGATCATGTGACTTGACATGCTTTTTCCTATTTTACATTCCACATTGTGTTTGGTCATCAGAGATATGAATACTTCACATGTATGATTTCAATATTCTTATCGAATATGATTTCTACATTGTTGATATACTCATATTTCTATTTATGGACCTATTTCAGATATATTATTATATTTAACACTTTATTATGGCCATACTGTGTGTTGTTAATATAAAATGTCTATTTAAATTTAAATTTAATTTATGTAGTCCAACTACGATAATGTTGAAATATTTTAATTTTTTTTTTTGGACTTACATAAATATATGTATTTCATAAAACTTATATTAACATTGTGTGTGTGCCAAATATATAATTGTGGAACTATAAATTATGTGTTTTATATATGTAGTCTGGCCATGATGAATAAGTCAGTCCATTATGTACAAATAATATTTGGCCCTCTGAACTCCACCTTATATATGGTGTATAGCTTCCATTAGCAATACACATGAAAGCATATCAAGGAAGGAGGACAGAAGAACTTCATCTGCTATGGTTTCCTAGCTGGATCTCTCCGGCTTTCACAACACCATCTTCAGGTATGTTTAATCCATACTATAAGTCATGCTATAAGTTAGATCATGTGTGTTATTTGTGTTTTCACTTTCAATTTCCTGATGCTTTTGATCTTTTGGGTATAGTTTCAGTTGATTCCTCTAATTTGGTATTGTTTAGTTCTTTGCGTTTTTCAATATGAGATTTAATTTTTATGATTATGGTTCTTTGTTTTGAAGCCATCTTGAAATCCCGTAATTTCTGATGTGAGGATTAGATCTATTTTTTTAAGATGATTCTGCTTTTTCAACAATTAGCGAAGCATATGATGTTTGTAAGCATCATCTCTAGAAATGGGTTTTTGAGAATGTAAGCAAAAGCTTAACTATCATTTCATTAATTCCAAAGTGTCATACAAGTGAACTTGTTCCTAGGTGAATTATTGTGTCTAAAGAACTCATAATATTTGACTCCAGTTGTTATTGAAATTGATAGCTAAGCCTTAATGCCCAAATGAATAACCAAAGGGGTATGTTTTTTTTATACCCAAATTGTCTAGTGGAATATTTTATATGCATACGTTAGATGATATATCAAATTAGCTAGGATGTAACATTTACAGGTTTTTATGAATATTGAGCTTATATGCAACGTGAACATACTAAAGGAATGAGAAAAAGTCATGGGTTATAGTACCATGCATTAACCCATTTTTAATTCTGTGTGGTGTAAAATTTTTAATAAATGTACATTGCGCTTTTATTAGAGCATCTGAAACGAATATGTTGGTTTATGCAAATTAGTGCATAATATTGCTGCCTTTGGTATTCACCATATCTCCTCGATAATATATATATATATATATATATATATGTTCAAGTTCACGAAAAATTCTCAGCTTTTATGTGGGTTGTTTTTAAGCTGCTATTTCATATCTAAATTGATGCCTTGTGGTCTCTAGAGAAAATGGTTTAGTTTTAGTGTTTAATTTAAGCAGTGAACTCTCTTTGATTTTGGAGTGGTTCATGTTTCTTATCATGGAAAGTCTTTAAGGAAATTAGGTTAAATCTCTAGATAAATTTAGTTCTACAAATTTTCAATAAGTATTGAGGAATAAAAATTCTAACCATTGGATTTCATGATTTTACTATGATGATTAGAAGAGGAGAAGTTCCTAAGAAACTCCACCTAGAAATTCAGTTTCAAGTGTACTCCCAAGAGTCAAGGATAACTCGGTTTAATTGTTGTATGCTAAGCTTTCCAAGTTAGCAAGGTGAGTGGGCTTTCTCCAACTTCTTCTGCAAATCATTTTGTATGATTTGCTTGTCTTGTTATTTCAACTTACTAAACTTGAAATGATTACAATTATGTAAATGTTTAGCCAATTAAATTGTGATACTCACTTTGAGATCTTGAAATGAACTGTATATCTTGCAAGTAAGTTTTGTATGATAAAGAGTTTTACTTTGTCTTGACGTAGAGCTCTGTTCTGTCATAAATAGTAATTGACATAGAGTTATGCTTTGTTCTGAATATATGTATATGATGTAGAGTTTTGCTATGTTTCGAATATATGTATATACTGCAAAACTTTGCTCTGTTTCGAATATTTGTATCTACTGCAAAGGTTTGCCCTATTCTGAGTATATATATTTGACATAGAGCTATATTCTATCTTGTTTTAAATAGTATCTGAACCGGAGCTTTTCTTTATCTTGGATAACTATAATTGTATTTGTATCTGTATTTGACAGTATCTCAAGATATATGTTACATGTATTCGTAATTAACATAATCTTAGGATGTTTGTCACCTGTATCTGAATTTGATAAAAATCCCTAGATAATTGTCTTTGAATATGTATCTAATAGAGTTTCCCATGGGGCATCTGATCCATCCTTCATGATCTACATTTACTTTCTTGTAAATATATTTATATGAATTGCTTTTCTTGCTAAGAATTTGTCAGCTATATTTTGTTATACGATGGACTTAAAAGTTCATGAATTATTATTTATCAATTACAATTATATGAAAATTTTTCATTCACTGAGCTTATGACTGTCACACCCCAATTTTGGGCACGTGACCGGCATAGGAAATCACTAATAAGATGGTATCCTACAAGCCTTCACATGTACATATACATAACAATTACACAATACAATATAAGACAATATGCAAGACCTTTAATCGACACAAGATCATATACAATCTAATCTAACTATCCAAGACTCTAGTTGTTGCTCCATTTGTCTCCCACAAATACCTGCAATTTAAATTGAAGGGAAAAATAAGGGAGGGTGAGTCACAAACTTAGTGAGATAGAAACCTCTACCCGAAGATACAAGTTTGAAAATAAATTAGATCTATTTATTATAAGTAAGTGTATATGAAAATATATTGAATTCCAAATGAAAATATATTGAATTCCAAGTAAAAATTAAAATCACATAAATATTATATTTTACCGAAACAGAAATCAAGCTGGAACTATCCAAGGAATTAAATTCAGTCTCAGGTTAATATCAAACTTTTGTCCAGAACAGAAATCAAATTATGATCATCTAGCAAGTCAGACCTTAACAAGATGAAAATTTTATGAAATATACACACACACACACACACACTTAAACGAACTAAAAATAAGACCGAAATGATGAATCAATTGCCTCTTCACATGAGGAACTCTAACAGAAACAGATAACACATAGCATATATTTATTTCCGAAGCAGAACTCCTAGTCAGATACAGATATCAGATAACAGATATTCTAGTCCAGAGCCAAGCTCACGGATGGTAATATTTCATAACATAGTCCATGGACATCAAGATAAGCTAGGTGCACCTAGGATTTCTCTATGGAAGTAGCTAAAGGATTCATCCAAAAATAATTTTCATTCATCACATAAATTCAATCACCCTTGTAAAACTGTCCATGAAAAAAAATCAGTACTTCATAGCTAAAAAGAAATCATAACTATAACAATAAAACCATAAGTTTAAAAAATTAAGAGAGCGTCATTAAATAACAATGTAAATTGGTTATCATAAACAATATATATGTATATATAAAAAATTCTTGTAACCAAAAGTGGAGAATTTCCACTCACCTATTTTTAAGTTTGAACACCTTACTCTTACAAGCAAAGTTATCCTTCAGATCCCTCATGAAGCCAATTTCCTTAATTGGAATTTCTGGAGGTGTTCCCCCTTCTCTACCTTGGTTAAAATCATGAACCCAAGAATTTAACTTCTTAACCATTCACTTACTAATTATAACTTAAAATACTTCTTTTCTCTAAAATGCTAATTTCTAACTATTCAAAACTTATTTAAAGTCACATGAAATTTACCTAACGGTAGCTCTTAAGCTTAAGATAGCCTCAACATTTCAATCACCCAAGCCACACAAATTTGCTTACTTCCATGAAAATATTGGAGCTAACCATAAAACAGAGGAAAAGAGAGGAGATTATGGTTATTTAGAACAAAGATGAAGCTACTGAAATGCAAACTTGAAGAAGGGACTGATTTCACACAAGTGTGGTTTTTGACAGATCAAGAATGGAAGATAAGCAATCACACAAACTAAATAGCAGATAATTGGAACGGAACAACAACAAAAATGGCTAAAAACTGAATAACAGAGTAGTAATAGAGCCACAGAACAGAAAAACAGCAAAGTGAACAGCAAAGAACTTGAACAACCGAGCAAGGAAGTAAATAGAGCAGAAACTAAACCACTTACAGAAGAAAACCGAGCAAAATATAGGAGGAGAAACCGAGTAGCAAATGAGTAAGTAGGAATTAAGATGAAAACATAGCAACAACCCACGGAAATGAAGCAGCAAAACACACGGTTTGAAATGAGAAACAAAAGTTGTCAGAATACAAGTAAAACCAGGCTGGAGAAAGAGACAAATTCTCCTATTCCCAGCCAAGCACTTCCAACGTGGTGCTTCCGAAACACAGCCACGTAAATGGCTCAATGCATATGGAGTGATCCTTAAAAACTTCTCCTCTTTTTAACTTTTAATAGATTTTCCTCAACTCTGGGCTTGGCATGCCACACGTGTAACTCCACCTTTTCATAAATAAGATAATTTATCTAAAAGAAATATATATAGTCTCCAAAAAAATATGATATGGTGTCTTGAAATTCTATTCATTCATGTTGCACTAGGAAACCAATTTAGCTAAAAGACAAGCATTTAATTGACAACTCATCATGTTTGTCATTGATATTTTCCTAAAAATTTCCTGGCCACATGTTTTTTTGTTAGAAAGTCTAAAGGATTAACATAAGAAATCTTCACAACATTTAAAAGGAAGCTAGACAAATTTATACTAATTTTACTATTATTATTATTCTAACTCAATATTTAAGCTTCAAAATATTTTTACCTTCTTCTAATTGTCACTATATTTTAAATTTTCATCTTTTATTGATCACCACCACACTACAAAGTTATAAAGGCAAGAAACATTTCTATTTGGTTAATCAAGAAATAGTTATTCTCAACCAATAAATAAAATTTTTTTTTGTTTTTTATTTTTTTTATTTATAAATGAACGAAATTCCCTAATAAGAATATCGTTAAAGAAAGTACATAGGTATTCGGTGATCATTACAATGACCCACTTGTTACTTGTTTTCCCAACTAGGTTATATGAAGACTTTTTAAAAGATGAATGGAGCAAGGTTTTGATGACAGTGATAGTTGGATTAGGGGTGCTTGTTGTGCAAGTGTTATGCTGTCATGAATGGAATAATTTGTTTTGGTTTGTATAATAAGTTTTAGTGGTGGCATTAAATCTCTAGTATTGTAGCCATAGAGGTTTTCGATTTAAACAGTGGGCTTGTCTACCTTTTTGGTTATCTGTCTAAAATGCATTTGTTTTTGCTAGGGCTTGTAGGAAGCCATCTATAAGTAGTTTTCTATGCTAGTTACGTGTTCAAAATCAGAATGTGACAATTTACATTACCTGCCTCATTGTAAAGTTTTTAAAAGTATTAACTTGCATTTTATTGATATGTGGTATATAAAATTAGGTTATTGAAAATTTTAAATTCTTTTTTTATTTTTTTAAATAAAAAAATTTAAATATATTAGTACATTCAAATGTAACTTAACATTTACTTATAAACATACATTTATATATTTGATGAACTATGATCAAATTAGAATAAATATTCACACTCTATTCTCAGTGATTCTATAATTTACATAAAAGTCCAATAGAAATACATATTTATCTGAAATATTAGTTAACATTTTTGCATCATGTTAATTTTTTTAAAAAAATTATTTCTCATTTGTGTTTATTTTTAATTAAATAAGCAACTAATATATATGTAAGAATAATCGTATTTTCATACAAG